>VNJV01003296.1:0-66005 GCA_008042635.1 Drosophila nikananu | reverse complement strand
TAAAGGAATAAAGTACCCATTGATTTTACATTCGATTTTTTGGTGAATTATCAAATTATTACATTTCGATATTTAATTAATTAATTAAGCGAAATTAATCCTTTATTATGTAGTTTTAAAAAATGAGAAAAACCTGCTAAGCGCACCCATTTTTTAAAATAACCAGTTTCTGTGAATACCGAAATAGTTAAATATTGTTTCGGTATTTTCCGCTAGTCAGTATTTTTATTCGCTTTAATCAAGTTCATACCATTACAAATTTTAATTTTCTAAAAAACAGGTGAAAGGTTGTAAAAAGGTCTTAAACATTATTGAAAAAATTATGATTATAATAGTTCTTAAAATTACTTAATAAAAATAATGACATAGCTTTTATAAAAATTTGTCCATCTTAACGTTGTCGCCTGCACCACCAATCTAATGTTCTATTACTGGAAAATAATTAAAAAATAAAAAAAATATCGTAAAAATCGCGAACTCCTTCAGTGGTTTTTTGATCATAACTTGGCTAAACTCAACCGATTTCATCCTGGTTTGGTTTTTTCTTCTTGGTTTTTATAGGATAATCGTGTGTTAAAAAGTGTGTGCCCTCAAATAATCTCCTACCGCTTGCGCCGTTCTAGTATTTCATCGATGATTTTGCATATCTCTGAAACATCGATGATCGAAAAGAAAACATCGATACATTGACGTTCTTATCGATGATTTTGCATCTCTATTTTCTGATTGTTGACTTTGGAATACACTAAAAGTGGACTTGATTGGGCTAATTTAACGCCCCCGCCATGAAGCTGCCGGTAATGTGTCGCACCTGCGACTCCACAGACACCGACAATCTTCTGAAGCTGACCACGCCCTCGAAAAAGTATCCGGACAAACTGCTCTCGGAGATTTTGACGGAGCTAACCGATATCCATGTAAACAAAGCTTTGAAAATCAATTAAGCGAGGAAAATAGCACTTATAATGAGGTTTTACTTTCAGGTGGACGCGAGTGGTAATCAGAAGCTGCCGCAGTGCTTGTGTAGCAGCTGCAACAAGAAACTATTGGGTGCATATTGCTTTGTAAAGCAGGCGTTGGTCGCCAACGAACTGTTGTTGAAGAACTTGAAGAACGGCTCTGCACCGTCAGCCACCGACTGCCTACAGGAGGCGCCCATGGAGCTGTGCGCTGAGCAGCATGTGGAGGTCAAGATGGAGACGGAGGACGAGGAGTGTGGCGACAACGATGTTAGTATCACCTGCTCCGACCTGCCAGAACCGGGCGAACGGGATGTGGAGAGCAAGAAGTCCGTGGATCCACTGACCATGATTGAGACGGTGAAGCTGGAGGGGGAACCACCAAGCTTGGAGAGGCCGGTGGAAGAAGAGCCCACCTCGGACTTTGATGATGAAGAGTGGGTCGCGAAATACTTATTTCAAGTGCTGTATTACCTTAACCATTGACCTTTTCAGCTCCCTGGATAACTTGCCCCTGAATAAGCGCATCCAACAGTGGAAGTCTAGAAGAATGCCCGTTTTCAAGTGCCACGATTGCCCAAGGAGTTTTAAGAGAAACGAGTACCTAAAGCGCCACGAAATCCGTGTTCATCAGCCGGAGACCAACTGGTTCGCCTGCTCCCTCTGCGTTCGTAAGTTCAGCCGCAGCGAAGCCCTCGAGGCGCACCTGAAGGTACACAGGAACTCCAAGCGATCGGCCAACATCAGCGAGCACAAGAAGGCCAAGGCGGTGGATGTGAATCTCTGCAAGCCGCACGGCTACAAGCTCATCGAGTGCATGATCTGTCAAAGCCAGTACAATAAGATTGCGGATCTGCGAAGGCACTTGGAAGAGCATCCGGATATTGTCAGTCTGGGCGTTCGTCCAAATGTGGAGCCCAAAGAGCTGGCGGAACTGTTTTATCCCGACGCCAAGGACATGGATGAAGAGCAGTTGATCGGTGTAATCCGCAAGGACCTGGCGTCCGGCATCTATCAACGTTTCTACTCGATTACCAACCAGAGTGGGTACGAAATGGATTTGGATAGCTCGGAGACGGACAGCGATGTGGACGGTGACCCAGAGGATCAGCAGAACAAAAGGCGTCGCAAGAACCGCAGGGGTAGCTACACCTGCGAACTGTGCCAGCAGAAGTTTCCGCGGAAATATCAGCTATATGATCACCAACGGCAGAGCCACAGTTGGTCCGAGGCTCCGCATGTCTGCGGACGGTGTGATGGACGCTTTGTAAGCCTGCAACTGCTGCGGCATCACAACGAGTCGCAGTGCCGGAATGCACAGAAGCGTTTCCTCTGCCACAAATGCCCGCTGCGCTTCCGGTGGAAGCACAATCTAAAGACCCATTTCCGCGAGCATAGGATTACAGTAAGTTCTCTTTATGAATTTCGCTGCTTAATACTGACATTGAATGTGCTTCATAGAACCAAACCTTTGAATGCCCCGAGTGCAAGCGGGTCTTTGACAAAAAGAAGTCCCTCACCGTTCACCTGCTCAGCGTCCATGCCGAGGAATCGAAGCTCATACCCTGCCAGTGGTGCAGTCGCAAGTTCTATCGGCATGACTACCTGGTGAAGCATCTAAAGCGCCATGGCCTCAAGGAGCAGGACATTCCACTGGCCGAGACCTTGATAGCGGCCACTTCGCGGCCAAATGGAACGAAGAGAATCACCTGCCGGATGTGCAATCTACACTTTGAGCGGATTGTGGATCTGCGGGCTCACATCCAGCTGGAGCTGAAGCTGTCATTGTCACTCCACCAGAGCTACGACTCGCCGCATAATTATTCGATCACGAACGAGTCCGGCTTCGAGCTGCAGCTGGAGGATTCGGAGACTGAGGACGAGATGCAGTCAAGCAGCGGCGGTCGTCACGTTTACATCTGTGAGCTGTGCAGTGTGCAGTGCAAACGGAAATTCGAAATGATCCAGCATCAGAGGACAATGCATCGATTCGACAAAATGCCGCATGAATGCGACGACTGCATCTTCAAGTGTGTGTCCAAGGTGGGTTTGTAGCTGGCCGAAATTGTGTAGAGACAATAATCTTTGAATTATATATCCAGAGCATCATGGATCACCATCGGCTGGGGCAGTGCAGCAGCAAGGAGAAGATGTACACCTGCAGCAAGTGCTCCTACAGGTTTATGTGGCCCGAGAACCTGGAGCAGCACGTGCGACTGCAGCACAGCGAAACCTCATCCGTCAGCAATCCCACAGGCGACGCCAGCAGTGGCAAGCCCCGGACTGGACTCGGTGACCTGGATAAGGACGCTGGCGAAGATGGGGTACCACTGCTGCAGTGTCCGCATTGCGATCGCACCTACCAAATGAAGTCCCGCCTGAATAACCACATCCGGGATGTTCATGTAAACGGCGATCGCAAGCGCAAGGAGGCAATCAAGCGTTTCCTGTGCTCCCTGTGCGGCATGGAGACCCGATCGGCAGCCGCCCTTGTAACGCACACGCGTCGCCACACCGGCGAGAAGCCCTTCAAGTGCGATCTGTGCGAGATGGCCTTTCCCAGGCATTCGGAGTTGGCCTCCCATCGCCGAATGCACACCGGTGAGAAGCCATTCCACTGCACAGTCTGCGGCAAGGATTTCGCCCGCTCCGACAAGCTCAAGCGCCACATGCTCACCCACAGCGGCCTGAAGCCGCACAAGTGTACGTACTGCGAGAAGAGCTATCGCCAGGCCAAGGATCTGAAGCTGCATCTGCAGCAGCATACCGGCGAGTGTCCGTTCGTATGCGGCACCTGCGGCGAACGATTTATACAGAGCAGCACGCTGGAGAAGCACCGCCTGATGCGACGTCACTTTGACGAAGTAGAAGCCTGGCTAAGGCGTCAAAAATAATAGGGGCTCTTGCAATTAAATAAAGTTTAGGTCTAGCATAAAACAAATAGTGTTAATGACTTTGTAATAGTTTTCTTCTTCTAGAGAAGGCTTAATAAGCAGCAGATGATTGATAAACTACAAAATTCTGATTAGAATACAGCGAACGGAAGTAAAACGAAATGCAAATGAACTGAGTTCGTGTAACTCCGACTGATAAGAAAACATTGTTGATCTCTGGGGGTGAAGAAACCCAAACTGTAAGCCCGATAAGAGACTAAAAATAAGAAAAAATCTTCAAAAATGGTTGTTAGAAAAAAGAAATCTCAAACACGCAGTTTTAATTCCAAGTAAAAACTTAATATGTAAACTTTGGGCTTAGGCACTGCATTCCGCGCGCTGGCACTGACAGTTTATTCATCATTCTACAGCTCATCTGAGGTCGCATCGATTTTCATCATTTCCGTTTCGAAATGGAGCACCGCATTGGGTGGAATTAGGCCGCCGCCCGCTCCACTTGCTCCGTAGCCCAACTCTGGCGGAACCGTCAACTTCCGCTGTTCGCCTTCACACATGCCAAGGATTCCCTGGTCCCAGCCCTTGATCACCTGGCGGGCACCCAGTGTGAAGGAGAAGGGAGTGCCACGTTTGTAGCTGGTGTCGAATTCCGAGCCATCATCCAATGTGCCCTGGAAGGAGGACAGATTCCCCAAATGCGAGGTTAGGATTTCCAGGCTAAGCTCTGTTATCAGCTGTTCGCTTACCTTGTAGTGAACATGGACCAAATCGCCGTTCTTGGCCTGCCGCTTGCAGTTCTCCACGCGCTTCGTGATCCCGATCTTCAGCTTGGGCTCGCCCGCCAAGGTTGTGGCCACGAAGGCGCAGATTAGGAGGAGGAAAGTCAGCTTCATCTTATTGGGATTTTCGAATTGAAACTAAAGTACAGCAATAGAGGTGGAGAAACATCGATATCATCGATGTTTTTGAAAAATGGCTGACATCGATGTTTGGCGTGGAATCATCGATGTTTTTCCATTCTGCGAATTTTCAATAGTTTTTTATAAAGTTATATTATTTACTGAAAGACTGCTTGTACAAGAACAAACTTGTATATAGCATTGAATAAAAAAAATAAGACATAAAATAAACATTTATTGTCAGAGAGACGCCACCATAAATTCAGAGAATCAAGAATAAGTTCCAAGGCCCCCGAAATTCAAAAGTATGAAAACCAACTTCTGCTGAACATATTTTTTTTTCCTATATTTCACAATAATATGAATGAGTAGAGTACAGCTCGGTGTGTGTTTACTTAAAAGTAACTTACGTACATTAAAGCTGATTTAAAATAGATACATATACAAAGTTGGATTACATATTTGACTTTCTTAAAATATAAATGGAGAGCTCCAAATATTTCTCAATTGTTCCGATATTATGGCCCCGGAACACATCCGCGCCGAGTGCGGAAAACAAAACAAACATAAATTGACATTATAAATATGCAACAGATTATCGAGAGATATAAGAATGTACGATTATATCACAATAATAAAGGAATACATACATTTTAAATGATATTTTTTAAAGCCCGACAAATATAACGACGTTTAAATCAGCATAATTCTAAGTTACACTAATATTTCGTATATAAAACAGCTACTTTTGCTACTGATGACGGTCCCAGCTGGGATCAGCTCGGTTTCCACTCGATTCTGGGCTTGGTTCTTCAGTTATCGTTGGACAGATTTGTGATCTTGGCCGCATACATGCTGGCCACCTTGTAGATAAATTCATACTGCTCCTTGGTCTGCACTGCGCTGGCCCGTCCCCGCCGGACATAGTACACCAGCTGTGGTATATCCACCGAACGCTTCGGGGTCTCCAGACTACGGATAGCCATGTCTGAGGCAATAATCGTGCCGGTCCGTCCCGTGCCTGGAGAACAGTGAACGGTTAGCGGTCTAGGGGGAGAAAGAATACACAAAACATTAAAAAGCCATGCAAGACACAACTGCTTTACGGGTAATACTCCCTTACCCCTGTTGGTTTCTGGCCGCACTCCTGCTGGATATATTTCCATTAATCTCATTGCTGGACGCGCTGCCCGCCTCCGACTTTGTACCGCCGCCATCGGCGTCTAACGACGTCTCCAGCGTCGCCGACTTCTCGCGCAGCTCATTGGCCTGCTCCAGGCAATAGGATTTTAGCGAGGATCGCGCCTCTAGCAGCATGGCTATGATGGGCGCCTCCTCGGCGGGCACTCCCGCCTCCGGCCATTTGTACCAGTAGTGGGTGAGTTCCCGGCTCTCCTCTCCATCCACACGCTTCAGGACCAGCGTGGAAATGGCGTATCTGTCCTTCACCTCGCGATGCTTCAGTGTCACCTGATAGTCGCCATAGCTGCTGTGATTATCCAAAGTGGCCGATGGAGGCAGGTATTCGGCGCACTTCTCGATACCGTTCTCGCTGAGATCCGTCGCCTGGATGATCACGCGCGACTGCTGCTCCCAGATCATGCGCCAAAAGTCGCTCGTCGTGCTCTCCAGCGGTGCCTGGCAGGCGATGTAGTAATTGGGCGCATCTCGAGGGCCCTGTAGGAGAGGAAAATAAACAAAATAACGTTAAAAAAAAGTGTCTTGAGTGATATTAACATAAAAGGGTGGGTCTTGACTGTGATTCACATTGGAGGTTGGGCCGTGTTCATAGATAAATTGGTTTTATAAGGGAAAAGTTTCACTTTTCTTAAAAGTTTATAAGTTTATCTTCCTAAAAAATAAGTTATTTGTACAGGATTTTGCATTGAAGGCCTAAAATATCAGCAATTGGTTTAATGTTCTTATGTACTCAAACTAATCACAAAATAATAGAGTTTTCTGTGTGAAACTTCCCGAAGACAGAGAAAGTATATCCAGAAATGGATCAATAAGCTAAATTATTAGAAGCATAATAGAAAAATCGTTTAGCTTGAGATATTGCAATCATTAGGTTTGATTGCTTTTATTTTTTATAATTAAGAGGATTTAGGGCTCATGCTCTTTTCCACTACACTGAGAGGTCACTGAAAGCGCAATTGGCCAGTGTGTGTGTGATGATATAACCATTAATTAAAACCTATTGCGGCTTAAGCCCACACAAATGACTGGCGATGGCGATGGAGATGATCGTGTGAGCGACGCGGCTCGACTCTCTGATAAAAGACCATAAAAATCGCACTGCCAACTGGCGGCAATGGGGAAACTTCTGCTGTTTAAATCTCAACAAGCTCAGGTTATCGGCAGGTGCAACTTGATGGATGCCTGAAATGTTTCGCTCCAATGCATCGTCGCTGTCACGCTTCAATGCAGTTGTGTTTAGAGTGCGTTTTAGTAAACTGCAAAAAACAGCAAACACCAGACAGGACTTTTGTTTAAAAACGTATGTCAATTACTGAAACAAACTACCAAAATAAATAATAGCAAGCGTGCGACATTTTTTTTTTAAGATACAGCCAAATTCGAAACAATAATACACCAAGTATAATTACTGAAAATAACTTAAAATTTAGGCAATTGTCTTGAATTAAAAACGAGAAAGGTGTTAATTATCTGATGTATACACTGGAATTATCAGCAAGCTAACTATAATTTAGAACATTATCTTTGGGGAGTAATTTTGTTGTATAAATTAAATCATTTAAACAACTGTGAAATGACTTAAGAATGAACGAACAAGATAATGCGGTATCTCAATGACAGGTAAAAATAGCTCTGGAGACTATAAAACTGATAAGAATACGAATAAATAAAATGCACACGTTGTCATCTTTAAAAATTAAATTATATGAAAATAAAAACGGTTAAAGAGAAGAATTTAAAGGCATTACTTAAGCAACTTTATAAAGAAAAGCCGAAATTAAATTCATAGACATGTCCTTGCATTTCTATTTATATATATAATTCACTATCTTAAAGCTTTCTGATTTTCTGAGTGATTTCCCTGGCATGCTGCTGGCGGGTCATGATGTAAGGGCATTCACACTTCGGTGATCTTGGCAGACACTTTCCCTTTCAAGCAATTACATTTTGTAGGCTCTTCGCTGGAACTTATTTGCTCGCATGGATCGGGGCAACAAAGAAGCCAAAGTCTATATGTTTCACAGCCATGGCCACCATCAGGAGGAGCTGCTGCTGCTGTAGCTAGCAGGTGAGTCTCATCGGGCGTGTAATTATTCGAGCGCCATGTTTAATGGCCCTCGCGGGGCCCCCGAAGATTTCAGTTAGGGCAGGGCGTCATGCAAGGCTCGCCACGTATGCTAAAAAAACACTCGAAGATGACTCCAAACAAGCCACCCACATGTGAGAAAGCGCCTCGATTGTTTTGATGGCTGGATGGATGAGCTGATCCGCCGCCACCTCCGCCAACTTGGAGACTTTCTGCCTCGGTTACTTACCCGCACATAATTGGCATTAATGTATTCCGTTTTGTCATCGTCGCCTTGCCGCTGGAGCACCACACGCGTCTCAGGAAGCGGAATCACGTTGGCGTAGCTGCGGTTCCCAGTTCGAGGTCGGTTTACATCGGGTTGGAGTTGAGTCATCATCGGCGGCGATGTTGTTATTGTTTCGGGAAAAAAAGCAGGAAGAGATGGGCAGAAATCAGTATTGTAATTAATTGAACTCGGTTTGCGAGAAAGTGAACTTTTAATTGCTTTTAATACCGCTTGCAAGGAGGCTAAGGAGATATCTTAACTTAAATGGTATTTACCTTAAGAATTTTTATTTGAAGTTTAACTGAGTTATTAGAAATATTTAAAGGAACTACAGTTTACTAAGATGAACGGAAAAAGGTCATTCTAAGCTTAATTGAAAAGTATTCCTGTAGGTTTTCCTGTTGTATAAGCGATTCTGCGAGTTTCTGTGAGAGATTAGTAAGCTTTAAGGGCTTGAAAACCTTTTATAAATAATGTTTTCATTAAACTTGCGCTTAATCTAATCCAAGCAAAGTCATATAATCAAATTTAGATTAAGATTACACACATCTGACCTCAAATCATAATGAAACATAATAACTTCCAGAAAGCTTCTCCTGGCGTCTCTGCCTTCCCAAGATCCCTTACTCACCGATTCTTGTCCTCACAGCCGTGTGGCACCTCATCCGCTCTGGCTATAATCTGTGGCACATCCCGGAACTCCTCAAAGACATCCGATCGTCGCTCCACAAAGCGGGCCAGCTCACTGGCAGTCAAAAGATTATGCCTTAACGAAGGGTCATCAAAGGCAGCATTGCCATAGGTCCTCTTAGAGGCCCTCACATCCCTGCCCTTCCTTCGCACGCTGCCCAGCACCGAGACATTGTCCAGGGAGTAGGCATCCAGGCTAACCGGACGACAGCGCTGGCCATAGGACGTCTGCTTCTGGCGCTTTCTCATGAGGTAAAGGAATGCCACCAGCAGGATGAGGGCCACCACCCCAATCACGCTCACAGTGATGGCTATGATCACATTGACATCCGTGCCGTTGCCCTGGGCATTGGTCTGCATGTGATCCAGTTCGTTGGGATAAGGAGCCATAAAGGTGGGCGGTGGCAACTGAGTGGTGGTAGTGGTGTCCAGAGGCAACATGTTGCTCTCTGTCGTGCTGCTGCTGCTGCCCACTGAAGGTGATTCCGTGTACTCCTCCGTTGCCGGAGCAGCAGGTGTGGTTGTGGTTGTCGTCGTTGTGGTGGTAGTGGTGCTATCGTCCAGGAGACTTATCACCGGTGATTGCATGGTTGTGCTGGTACTGGTACTGGTCGAGGGAGTCTCCGTTGTGATACTGGTTCTGGTTACTGCCATCGTTGTCTTGGCTAACTGCTGTTCTGTATCCTGCTCTTCGGCCACCTGTTGTCCTTCATGGTGCAGGGGCTCCTTTACCTGTTGGCCACCTGTTGCTGCCCCAACTGCTGTCGGTGTTGCTGTGCTCTCATCCGTGACAGATGTTGCTGCCGCTGCTGTTGTGGTTTCGGGCGCCTCGCCTATGTTGTTGGTCTCCAGCGAGGACTCGTGCTCCTGGCTAAGTTTACCGAGGTCACTGAGCGGACTGCCGGCTGTTGTTGTTGTTGTGGTTCGTGTTGTTGTGGAGCTTGTGCCTGCTACGGGGTCGCTCTCTGTTATGGCCACACTGTTATTGACCGCGTTATCGGTTTTCTCGGCCGTTATTGGGCCCGAGCCCAGGTCTTGGCCGTTTTCGTTTGCACTCTTCACTGTCACTGCCTCCAAATTCACTTCATTGCTAATTTGCGCCACTTCCGTTGGCGTAGGCGTAGCCAGAGTCGTCGACGTACTCGTACTTGTGTCCGTAATTGTACTCGCGTTTGGGATTGCACTCGTCCCGGTGACGACGATATCTGGCCGGTTGGTACTCGTAGTGCTCACCTCGCCATTCAATTTTTCACTAACAACAGTGACGGTTGCCTCGGTTGTCGGTGCTGGTGTTTTTGCCCCGACGACTGCCGCTGTTGCTCTCTGCTGTTCGCTCTCTGGACTGCGGGTTGTGGCGACGATGACGTCGTTACTGGTATTATCTACCTCGTAGGCTAGGTTGTCGTTGTTGTTTATGTTTCTGCTGCTGCTCTCAGTGCTGTTGAAAGCCTCGTAAGCTTCGCTCTCGGTGTTGTTGTTTGTGTGAATGTTGCTGCTGCTGTTGGCATTTACAGCAGAGGCTTTCATTGCCGTTTCAGTTGTGGTAATTACAGGGGTTTCTGAACTGAAAGATGATGTTGCAAGGGGTGTTGCAGCTGTTGTTGATGTTGCTGCTGTAGTTGCAGCTGTTGTTGATGTTGCTGTTGGAATTGCTGCTGTTGTTGATGTTGCTAAGGGTATTGGAATTGTTGTTGATGTTGCTGTTGGAATTGCTGCTGTTGTTGATGTTGCAACTGTTGTTGATGTTGCTTCTGTTGCTGCAAATGTTGCTGTAGCTTCTGTGGATGTTGAGACTGCTAAGGCTGCCTTAGGAGTAGTTGTGGTTGTTAATGTTGTTGCTAATGTTACTGCTTCAGATACTGCCGCTGCTGCTGCTTCCGAATCATTTTCAGCTGAAGTATGTTGCATATTTGTTGATTCCTCAGTTTGTGTTGCATTAACGAGACCAGACATTTCACCTGATAAAGCTGTTACACTTGGCGTTTCAATTTTTGTTAAACCCACCCTCGATGTAACAGGCGCTCTAGAGGGTTGCTCTGTTACGGGAATGTCAACCAAAGCTTCTGTTGTGGCTTTGGTCTCATTTTGAGCCTCTGCTTGCGCCTCTGTTAGCTTAGAGTTGGCCGCATCGGACATTTTTTTGACCATTGGAACATCAAGTAACTCTGTTCGAGCAGTTGTTGTTGTTACCTTTTCATCAGAGGAACTTCCTTCACCCGCACTCAGAGTGGTTTCTCCTAATCCTTGAGTAATCTCACTCTTTGGGTAACTCTCCTCCTCTAAGGGTTCTGTGGTGGCCTGCGTTGCTCCCTCAGTGGCTTCTAGGGTGGTCCGGACCACGAACTCGGTGCGGTTCTCCATTATGGCAATCTGCTGCCAGTCCAGTAGATTCTTCTCCATCACTTGGGGCTGTTCCTGCTTTTCTGTTCGGTTCTGTGGAATGGGTACTTCAATTTCATTGGCCAGATCAGTGTGATTAAAGAAAGGTAACACTGTGGTGCTGGTAATATGTGGTGGAGGAGTCGCTTTGGGTACCGCCTTCATCCCCGCCAGACTCCACACCTCTGCGGTATTGGGCAGCGTTAATTGCTGGGCATTCGTGGAATTCTCACTGATGAACTTGGCCCGCTTTTCGGGTAACTGGCGTATCCCTGGCTCTGACTTCGAAGTGGACTCTTCGATGGCGTTCTCATTGGAGGCAAAGGTCGAAGGCGTGCTTGTCGAGGGGGCACTGGTTGAGGAGGTTTTCTTAGTAGTGGATGTCATGGGCAGGGCCCTCAACTTCATGGGTGTGACGGCAGGAAGGGATTGAATCGCCTCTTCAGTGGTTGAGGAGTATTGCATGGATCGACCATGATCGGAGGATCGAGTGGTGGTATTAGGGGTAATTTCGGTGGTGCTGGGAATGCCCCCACTTGGAGGTTCCATTAGGAGATTCTCGGTGGTTTCATTGAGTGGAGTTCCTGTGGTTTTCTCAGGGATTTCAGAATGTTTTGGGGGTTCATCCTTGGAAAGAGATTCCTTGGCTTCCGCCTGCGTTAGTTCTTTGGGCTCTGTGGTGGTACTTGAAACTTTTTTGACAGGAGCTTCACTTTGTTCATTCTCTAGTTGAGTCTTAGGGATAATGGTTGAGTCTTCCGTGGCTGATTGAGCATGAATTTCCTGATTCTTTAACCTTTCTTCGGTCTCCTTCTCTATTTGAGTGTCCATTGTTTCCTTCTCCTTTGGTTTGGGTTGTTCTTTCTGCAGTATACCATCCGTAGAGCTACTGGCTTCAAAGATGCCCTGCTCTGTAGGCTTAGTCTTTGGGCTCTCTGAATGAGTTACATCTTCAAGCACTGTTGTAGCTTCTGGGGTAACTCTGAGAACTTCTTCCTTTGCCTTATCCCCTGTCTCGACACTCCCGCTTTCCCTGGCCGGTGTAACAATGTCAGGGTCAGTGGAAGTGGAAATGGAAGTGGAAGCCACCGCTGGATCCAACTGAGCGGTTTCTCTTTTCGCAATGAAACGTGCCTGCGTTAGCATTACGGCCAGGGCGAGCATGAAGCCGCCAATACTCAGCCTGCTACCCATACGCATTGTGTCTCTGTCTGCTGACGTTTATACCTGTGGCTCTAGCGTCTGGGGTGCCCCTCTGTGGGTCAAGTCAATTCCACGTTCGACTGGGCCTCAAAATCTCAGCGTTTCAGCTTCAAGTTATTGCTATTCTTTTTTGGCTTGGTTTCTCATTTTTATTTCGAGCAATTTGCAACCATGTTTTCGTTGTTTATTTCTCTGAGATTTGTGTGGCCATTTTACCTGCAAAGAAAAGGTAAAAATTTATTATTAATTTCATATTGTTTTTCTGTAAGAGGTATGCCATTTTTGGCTGTCCAGAGTACGTTGAAATATTCCTTGGAAAGTGAGTAGCAATTTCCCTTTCTATAAGCGGAGCTCTTTATGTATATATAATTATTGTCATTAAGACACGTTCCGCATTCCTAGGAATACGACCAAAAGTTCAAGGCCAGGTAGCTTGATTAGGTCAGTTAAATATAGCTTGATTAGGTCCTAAAGTAGTACTTCATTAACTTTTCTATAAGGTGTTATTGAGCTCCTCTTTTCACAGTTGTTTGCCCAAGTTCAGTGTGGCATTTTCCCACAACTAAATAATGTCAAGGAAGCCTAGAGAGAGGTTCATTGTACCGAGTGCCCAAAAATAGTTCATATCAAACTGTTTACCATCTCCAAGCCCACAGCTCCATGGATTTCGAGTGAGCTCTGAGTTGCGAACCATTCATAAGCCCAATCGAAGTCATGGAACCAGCAAAATGCACAAGGTTCATTCAACCACGGCCTCTGTCAAAAGTTGCTCGGGGAGTTGAAGTATTCGAACCCAACGGCAAACAGAGCCACCCAATAATAACTATATATATATATATATAAAGGGGAGGCGTGAGTTTACCGACTTCACTCACCATGGTTATCGCTGGGTTTGTTATCTACCGATCCGGGCAATGCCGTGTCAATAGTGCATGCAACTAACCCCCCACCAAGGTGGAGCAGCAGGAGACCCCGAACCCCCAGAACCACTGGGGAAAATATGCCTACCCCCATAGGTTGGCAATTAGCGCTAAAAGCCCCGCGTTCGCTGGTGGTGGCAGCTCTTGGTAGCTCGTCATTAATGACGTTAGGCCTCTCACACGGTGGTGCGATATTCAGGTGTGGCGCCACCCTCATACACCCCATTGAAGGGGTCTCTTGAGGCCTTAAGGGGTTGCCCTCTTAAATAGTGCTACTTTTTATCTAAAATTCCTCATAAGATAGTTTAACAGGGGGTCTACATCTTAGCCTTTCCATTCAGCCTGCCTTTTGGCCATGTGTCCGCTGACTAATGCCGTTTTGAAATTATAGATATAGTTGGGCATAGGTATGTGTGTGCCTGAGCTGATAACAATTGCCAACAAAGCCAGACGGGGACAAAATCACAGCTACGGGGTATTTTGTAATTTTTTTTTTATATTTTTGAATGTCAACTGCTGCTGCTGATAAAAAAGTAGCAAAAGTAAATCGTTATCGTTTATGTTGGTTGTCGCCGAAGGCCTGAAGCGGTTGGTTATTAAAGGGCAGCGATTGCCACCCGTTAAGGGGACTGCAATATTGACTTAAGCTAAGTAAATACATTAAGGTAATGTGGGATTTTATGAAAAGCTCTGTCCGATGAAGCTTGGCGTTGGGTTTATTTTTAATTATATTAAAAAAGGAACAAGTAGGCAGAAACAAGTAAGTAAGCTATATTCAATGGGCTGGTTGGGACTAAATTGGGGGAAGAATAATAATATAAGTTTAACGTAAAGGAATGTTGTTACATTTTGAAGCCTTATTTCTTAAAGTTTCTGTTAAATGGTTTCTGACATATAAAGATCAATAGAACAAACGGGCAGAAAGAACCGGCTAAATCGAGTGGCCTGGTGATAAGGAAGGATTAAAAATGTATTTATTAACTTAAGTTAGCTTTAATAAATAATTTATGGTGTCGAATTTTCTGTGTACTATAAACATAGCTTTTGAAAATTTACAAAATATTTTGTTATATTTTTTTAATACTCCAAAAGACTGTTTTAATTTAACCGAAAATATTTTAACAATAATTTTACGAACTTTTTTTTACTCATGCAAAAGCGACACCCCCGTCACAATCAATCGTGATTGTCAGTCAAGCCTAAAAGTATGCAAGCATTTTCATATTGTACTTCCACTTGCATTCGCCTCTCCATAATCAAAGAAAACTTAATGCTAGTCTAGAGAATTCTAGTTCCCCTAACAGACAAAAATCGATCAAGAAGGAACCACCTAGTGTTATACTAAACCACAGCCTAGGGGGCAGAGCAGGCAGGCAGGCCTGAGATTGCAATTTAAACCCCCCACTTAACCCAAATGAAACCCACGAGCCCTGAGGCTCTGGAAACGTGACTCCATTCGGGGAGTCAAGTGCTGCACCATGGCATTGGAAACGGTGCTGGAACGGAGACGAAGTCGGAGACGAGACGAGCTGATGCATGTTCCAAGATGTAAACAGAAATCAGCATTTGAGAAACGAAACTTCAGCTGGGGAGTCAGTCGACTCATTTCCGCTTCAGCAGCACGCACTGAGGATGAACGAATGGCTTAGAATTCTCCGTTCTTCGTTCAACTTTAAGCTAAAGATTCCAGCCAAGATCGAGGATGATCGCTAAACCAGTTTTTCGCTTCGATTTCGATTTGCAATTATGATTTCACTTGCATTGCGATCGCGATCGCGATTCCGATACTGGATGAATGTAGAGAATGGCTGGCGATCGATCGCTGGCATATCTTAATGATCACGGGGAGCGGGAGCTGGAGCCAGGCCAAGTGATTGCTGCGGTGGCTTGTGATAATGACAGCCAACTGGGTAGTCATGACTTAAATCCGCTCTTATGATTGATGGCCGGGGGGATTAGGTTAAAGCGATGAGTCTATTGGCGGCTTAGGATCGTTAGCTCAAAGAATCGATTGCTGGGAATTTCCTACAAGTTAGTTTTTAGTGTTTAAGTTAATCATTTGCCAGAAATCGATTAGATAGAGCGGTTTTAAAATCCTTAATACGATTAAACTAACTGGCAGAAGATCGTTAAGTTGCATTAAGTGATTATGGAAAATTCGATACAAGAAGACTTCATAACATGAAGATAATTCATTTCATCATTTTATTATACCATTAGCTTGGCTTTCTATTGTCTAATTGTAATTGGTAATTTCAAACCAAGATTCTGCGTGGAAGTAACCCAAGTTTACAAAAACAGAATTAAAGTAAATTACTTTGAAGCTTAACCCAAATGACGGACTCTGCACGCAGACTCCCGGCCCCAAAATGGAATTCGAAAGAATGCCAACAGTTGGCTTGGATTATCGCAGACACAGATGCTCATGCTCATAATTGTCTATATAAACATAAATGTATATATACTCTTCTAAGCTACATTCTAGGTTGGAAGATGAAGAGATGAAGATACTTATCAATAATGAATTGCGAGCGGGACTTGTTGCGCTCCGAAATCAGCCAAGTGTGATGGAGAATGCGACGCCTGGCACGCTCAAGCGATAACTGTAGAATTAGTACTATATCTAAACGAATGTATATATTTGAGTTACAAAAATAACGGTCTAGAGGCAAAACTATAAGTATCCACGGAAGTAACTCTCATTCGAACTGAAACTCAATGCTATCTCCATTATTCTCTATTTACGAACTTCCCATGCGTATCATGTGTTGAATCTTCATAATGGGAAGTGGCTTCGAAATTTGCTGCCATTCATGCGATTTGAAGATGACTCATTTGCATGCCATTTGCTTATATCACGGTCTATATTTGTATACGACGCATTCGTAGTCAAATTTCTTTATTTTTTGACCAAAAATCAGCGGCGATAACTCTTCCCCTGGAGCTGAACTTTCAACGCAATTAAGTTTCCGAAAGAAATCGAAACCCGCAATGAAATCGAACTCAATCGCAGAGATTCAAAGCGGTCAAATGCTTCATCAGCATCAACGGATATGTGGATGCTTCGATACATAGAGAGAAAAAGAGGTTACAGTGGGGAAATGATAAGAAATTCTGTGATTGTAAGGAATTTAAAGATCCTAGAGTCTTAAATTACCTACTTCTATAAAGGGGAGATTCTATAGAAATATTTTATATGAATTATTAAATAATTTTCTTATTAGTTCTTAAATATGTTAAATGTTGTCCGTACAAGAATCAGATAAATAATTGACTTGATACAAAAACATATAACAGGGGTACTTAAGCAACCAAAATGTAGTATCTTTATCAAAATCGTGTTAAACGTGAACTCAACTCATCGCAAGATTAGCAATTTCGATCTCTGAGAAACACCTGACTTTTTCACTGTGCAAGCAAATGAACGCATTCATCAATTTTAACCTTGCTGGCCCTGGCCATTGGCGTTTATTGAACCAGGCAGCAAACAAAAAAAATATGTGTATTGGCCCGTCTAAATCGCAAATGAGTTCAGGCATTAATGCTTTGTGTTTGTGTATGGAAAAACTCACGATCTCTGGCTACTTGAATTGTATATTAATTCCATTTTTATAACACTTTCCAACCAGCATGTGCTGGGTTTTCATAAGCTTCTAAGCAGACAGATGCTCCCCATTTGTTTAGCATAAAAAGTCTTAATAATTTGAATGGTTTACATGTGGCCTAATAAATATAGAAGCTCGATTATGGCCAAACATTAACTAAAATCAAGAGAATAGGAAGAGCTTGATGTCGAAGCAACATGCAAGCCACCTTTTGAATATGTCCAAGCCTTTGTCCGTTGTCTCTGCTTATCTTTACCTGTGTATCTGTATCTGTATCTGAGCAATTACTCTAATGACAGGCGCATATGGTTGGGCTTGGAAACACACATGTATGTCAGCCGCATAATTGCCCCTAATGCAATTGAACAATTAGGCAAGCGCTGCAGCTCAAGCACAAGCCGCACACTCGCACAACAAATGCAAATCAGACACTCAAATGTGTGCACTAAAAAAAAAGGAAGAGCTAGAAATGGTAATAAGCATTAAGTAATTTCCTAAGATATTTATTAATGAAAGGTATGTCTTAATTGGGTTATGCTTTGGTAAGCTGAACGCGTTTTTATTATGAATTTATGATTAATAATCAAGACTAGGTATATTTCTACAGAATTACTTATTAGAAAATAATATTTAAATATTCCTAAATCAATTTTCTAGTCTCTTTATAAATTCCTTTTAGATTTTATGTCCCCTTTTTTGCTAGTGTTTATGCATGGCCAGTCAGATAGCCATCTAATGTTGTGTCCACATTTCACGTTCCCATTCCTCTGCTTCCCCGACTCTACATTTTGGGTCACCGCGAGCTCTCCATAAAGAACACGCTCCACCTCCGCCACATCTGCTACCCGAAAATCCCCCACGAATTGCCCGGCATTTGTCAACTTAGAGCCCCAAGTCGCATTTACCTCGAAACTGACAAATTTGCTGGGGGTTCGCTTTTAATTTGCTCTCCTTTGTTAAAGCAATTGCGATCGGTTGGGCGATAGGCTGGTAAGCGGTTTACTAATGCCCACCTCCTTGGCTCCCTCCATTGCCTTAATAAGTCGGCAATCTGGAGCAGGATTTCGTCATTATTCGGTAATGGTGCAAATGCTATATAACTCATTCGTGGAAAATCCATTTCCGATCGGTGGCTGCTGCCCTTTTGCTTGGGTCGGAACGAACCGATTTGAATGTCACGTCGTCGTAGGTACCGAAAAGCACTCGACAAATTGGAACTGGCACGAGGGCTACCGTCCGAGAGCTGGTGGTGTGGTGACTGGCCAAAAAAACAAGGTAACTACTCTGCAAGCTTTGTTTTTTTCGATGTTTGTAGTCCAAGCTTTAGCTGGCCCGATCCATGGACGTGGCTGTAACGTGTACTAGATTCGGCTGGGCTTGCTCTTTGCTGTTTGTTTAACCCTTTCTGACCCTCAATACCTTTTATTTCGTAGAGATCTTTATTATGTATATTTCGTATTAAAAAAAAATTCAAATATATTTTGCATTAATTTTATTTTAATAATTTTTAAAACATTTGAAAGAGGATTGTATATTGCAAAGAAAATTTCAATATGTACATATGTATCAGCTCAAATATTGCGCTTAATATTATCTGAAAATATCGTTAACTTTAATATAAGATATCGAGAAAAAAAATCGAATTCATCGTTAAATGATCGATTACATAGAAAATACAGAAACAAATGTATTTCTTTATTTTTCCGAATATAATGTTCCGAAATATTAAAAAGAATTTCGTTGTACATATGACACATGTACTGCAACGTTGACGTATCGATTAATTTAAATTTCGATACAGCAAAGATATATCAATATTTTCTGGCTTCCCTACATCGAGGTCAACATCTTATGTAAAGGAGTTTTTAAATCAAAATTTCTATTGACTTTGTGCAAATTTTTATTATTAAAAGACCACTAAAAATAAAATAACTGAATAACGTTTTCTTTACCAATTATAAACAAGTATGCATACTTTTTAAAACAACCTTACTTTACTATCCAATTTCAATATCATAATATCGGATATCACAAATGACCACAACCTCACAACCAAATTCTCGAGGGCTTCAGAGGGTTAATTGCGCTTGGAATTACAGCGCAGCCGCAAAGTGAACCGAAATTGAGGTTACTCCACCGACAGATGAGCTAACATTTCACGCATGCCCCGGGTTTTTGTGTTTTCGGTTTTGTACTATAGGTCTGGGAATGCACCGTGGACGTGACTCATGTGGCTTCATTCATTTGTTACGTAGGAGTCCCAGGCAGGGTTCAAACAATGCAGTTGTTGTTGCAGCAGAGTTGGCAGTTTTTTTATTGCTATTTTCGCAAGGTGAGCTACACTTTTCGCCTGCTTCTCTTCAGCCACTTCACGACTCAATGGTAGGTAGAAACTATAGCTTTTCTGCAGTAGAAAGAAGCGACAGAAGAAAGCAAAAGTGGGCGCCACTGCGCGGCACTTTTACTTTCCTCGCTTCACTGACTAGTATCTGGCAGATACATTTCCAATTTTCCACAGCAACCAGCAGCAACGGCAGCGGACAAGTTTTCCCCGGGTGCTAAACGAGTTTCGAGTAGTGTTAATGGCTGAGAGAGCCGGCAACTGTCGCCGGAGAACGATCGGTTGGTTGGTGGGCGTTACCTGTGAGATCCAGATGGGGTTATATAACCCATCGCTACAGCGACTTTCGTTTGGAAGCTACTGAACTCGAGAGAGATTTCTCCCACGCTCCCCGATATAATTACAACGTTTTTTGGCACTTTTTCTTTCGTCTTAATGTTATTACTTTTCACAAATTAGCCAGCCAGACACTTTCCCCAACCACTCTTTGTGGTGTAGGTTAGGGTAATATTTTTCTTATTTTGCTGAGGTAAATCTGGAAGGTATAGATCATGTCTATAAGGTATACCCATAAAGATATATACAATATTGAATTATGATAATTAATTTACTTGCTAAAAAATCCTGAAAGTTGATATTAAGTTGGCTTTTTTAGGTTTCCCTGCTATAATAACCGAGATTGTAAATTGCTTCATTTTTGGGTCAACGTATTTTTCGGGGTTTCCTCAACTCAACATGCGAATCTCCCATTGCCAAGCCATTGCGTGCTAATTGGCGACGAGTGTGCAATATTTTCTCAATCAACCAGAGTTCAAGGTCTGTGTGGGAATGGTTTATTAACACCCGCCTGCTAACCAGGAATTCAGACAGGGATTCCAAGGGCTAGACTATGCGCTCCTCTTTCCTAATATAATATTATAAATAATAGTAAGTGCGCATTATATTCGCTATTCAATAATTTCATTAGGTGCTTGGTTATTGCTTGTCATGTGATAATTGACGACGGAGTTTCGCGTATAATCGAAACCATATAAATTCATTAGCATTTCATAAAACACAGTACGTCAAAGAAGCTTGTGTTTGTGCTGCTAACCGGACCCAACCCCCAAAGAATCGTACAAACAGGTTTCTCGGCATTACCGAGAATTTCGTCGTAGACAGTAAATCCAAATCCAAAGGCCAAGTGCTATATGTACTGCTCAAAAAACCTGAGATAAATAATAATAATACGTTAAATTACTGCAAAAAAGGTCCAACCAACACTTTCGAGTAGTTGGTATGCAAAGTAGTCTCTAGTGATTGGAAGCTCTTTGCATCCAAATGCATCCGTAAGATGTCCGGGACATCTATCTGAATGATGAAATATGGCATTTGTGTTGTGTGTGAATTGTGTATCTTTCGGATACGTAAGTAGCGTAAACAAACGGCAAATGCATTGCACTATAAAAGGTAAACAGAAACGTATAGGGGGGAGGCATTAAGAATGCAGAAGGTGGTAACACACAAACACATGCCCCCATTTGCGGCAACATCTGTGGTTATGTAGAGGAAATGCCCAAAGAGACCCGAGCGAAGTCAACTCAAATGGCTTTTTAGGTGTATGGAGAACCGAGCGAATCTAGTTCACAGCCAGCTGCCTTGAGCCAGTCTACCTCTGTATAATATTCATGATATATGGGGACACACCCTCAAACTCTGGGTAAGATTTCTTAGATTGATTTACATAGTTTCCTGGATTTTCTAATTTGAACGCATTCTAAATAAACAAAATCGAACGATCAAGTACATTTATGTAATGGAAAAATGTTTGGATAGGTAAATAGTTAGACACATACTTTAATTTTCAAAAGATATTTATAGTTTTCTTTATTTATGTATTTAAAATGAAAATAAGAATTTTATCTGATCAAAGACCAAATCATCATCAGCTTTAATCATCCACTAGACCTATAAATAAACACAATTTGCTTGTGATAAATTTCTTTTAGTAGTCACTGTTTATATGAACCCAACACGAGGCCAACTTCCTGCACGAGTGACCCAAGTGAAGAAGATGTAACTGGCAAACTGCTCTTAATTCAATTAAGTTCAATCAGTGCCAAGTGTTTGGCGATTGTTCGTTCCCCCGACAAGTGTCTAGAATTGAATTAATATTACAATGTATGTTCTGTCATTGAGACTAAGTGCGAGAGGTACAACAAGATTATTTTTCATTATTATTTTCACCCGAATTTCTAACTTAAGCTGTGGCTGGTTCATTGACATTGATGTCTACCTACCTGTCAACAGAACAATTAAAGTTTTTAATTTAATTAAGCCGGCTTAAGTGGGTGGAAAGTGAGGAGAAAAGCCATGAGTCAAAAAAGGCTTTTCGATTGAGTAAATTAATTCAACGCCCACTAGCAGCAGTTAATCGGGGTCATAGCGGTATTCGATTAATATTTCTTTACCTCTTTGTTTGTTTTTTTGCGAAAAACTGAAATCATTTTCCATTCCCCCCGGCAAAAGCGAGAACAAGTTTCCAAGGTAGGTCCAAAAATAAAACCGCACAAGAGCGAGATAAACGGAATGGTGAAGAAACAGTGGAAGAAACAAACAAAGAAACACACTGGAGAGCGGAGAACGAGGAAAGACTAAATACTGACTAAAGACAAAGCTCATAGGTCAGGTCTCCGGGTTGGCAGGGCAAGTCGTCTGTCGGATTCTCGCTGTTTTTCTCTCGAGGAGAATGCAAAATACTTTATGCCTCATGGGGAATGCGAAAGAGGGGAGGTGATGATGATTCAGGGAAGGTACATACATATGTAGGTCCATATGTGTGTTACCTACTAAACTCCAGTGTTGCCTTAATGACAGATTTTTAGTCATCAAGGTGGGCAAATTACCACTCAGATGCATTGGGGCCGAGAGCCCGAGAAAGTGGAGCGGGAGAATTGAAGATCGAAGACTTTTAGTACTTCTTCTCGCTTCAGTTATATTTATATTAAGATGGAATTCAAAGAAATGATAGAAATCTGGTTCAGATGAATCTATAATTATCTTTAAAGAAATTCCAGTAAATCCAGCTCATTAAACAGCTTCTTGTTCTACTTATTCTATAAATAAAAATTGGTATAATATTTATTTAAATATTCCTTTTCATCGGATGCTGATCATCATTTTACGTATTTCAATACCTGCAAATAGTAATACAAACAGGTGATAAGAGGCAACAAGATTTTAGAATTACGTGCCAGAAACGCAAGACCGGGGATTTTCTCTGTCAATCGGAATTCGCCTCGTTTTCTAAGAAACTTTTCATTATCTCGGCGTCAGCAAGTATGCAACTATTGGGTTGCCATATGGCTCCGGTCTCTATTCTCAAATCCCAAGCCCCTCGAAGACGACCAGGCACGTCTCGCTGGCTCCGAACGTGACTCATGGTCTCTCCTCTCTTCGCGAGACCTCGGAGACCTTCGCTATCAACTCAGCTCAGCTCGGGCCAAGCCAGGCCAATCCAATAGGGCACCACAGCCGGCAGGAGACCGGTTTCGCCGATTCTCGGCAACCACATTCCACAAGAGCCATGCAGAGAAAGAAACCTTATGGTAAACAAAAAGTTTTAAATGATACCTCAGGGATAGAGATCCTTTATCATACTCTTGAAGTATGTTTTTTAAAAGGAAATACCTTAGGTATCTGCAAGATAAGGAATATATGAAAGGTAGAGATCTTACCGGTACATAAAAATATCGAATTTATGTCCAACGCAGGTAATAATTTGCAGTGTGCCGGCGCCCCTCCTTGGTTTCGAAATCACTTATGTTTCGTCATCCCCGTCGACTCGACTCGACTCATTTGGCATTCAAAACGCTTCTCTATTAGCCCGGGCCCATTAAGCCGCCGATTTATGCTGGCCGTTCGCACATGCATAATGCAATTCTGCAAGGCATTTGTTCTGTGGTTGCAGTTGCAACCATTGTTGGGCTCTTGCGGCGTCTCTTGGTAACTAACCTTTAATTAAATTGCTCGCTGTGCGGCGGCCTTCGCCGGCAGCTTTCGATGCTGAATGAAGATGATGGGACTGGGGACTGGGAACCGAGATTCTTTTAAAGCCGCCTCTGAATGGATCTCTCGTTAACGCATCGCTGGCGACTGCAGCTGATTGCAGGTGATTTACAGGTGGCGAGAAGATTGAAACCCGAGTTTCTTGAGAGTTATGCCATTGGCATTGAAGTGAGTCGTTAAGTAGTGCTATTAATTTTTTTTAGAGCCAACTGCAGGCGGTAAACGTGCTAAATTCAGTTTTTCAAAACACATTTGATATTAGGTAACGGATGATTTATTTTTTCTGACATTAATTGGTTAATTTAATATACTCTTATATAATTAAACTGGGCCTTAAATCTGTTTTGTACCTAACAAAAAATTCCCAAAGCAACATGTTAGATTTAAGTTTTAAGTTTATTTTACCAAATTTTAAATAAGGTTTTAAGAGCTCTGTTATTATCCAACTCCAGCATTTGTAGCTTTAAATTATAACCTGATCATTAAATATTGGCGTATGCATATATCCCTCGATTTTGATCTTAATTATAAAACAACATGTAAAAACTAAGGGGATAAATTTTAAAAAGTAAGAACTATGTGAAAATCCACAAAGTTTTGTCCATTTTTAAAAACTACCCCACTGTTGATCTATTTACAAACTGTTTTTCGCAAAAATGGTCCACGTTTCACAAATCACAAATATTATGACATTTTTTAATTCAAATAATTGCTGGCGTTTCCACATGTGTGAAAAAATATCCATAGTTAGTGCGATTTTTTCTGCCGCGTACAAAAAGCAAATACGAATTATATTAAAGCGTCAACAACAAAAGCGTAATTAAATAAAAAAAAAAAACAGCAGCAAGTCAGAAGTGGAAACACCAAAAACAACAACAAATATAAACAAAAACAACAACAACATCCCAACGAAAGTCGTTTTGCGAGTTTGGCCGCTTTAGTGGAGAACGGAGAGTGGAGAGTCGATCTGATCTGGGAGAGAACGAGAGAGAGAGACCTAGAGCTAGACTTACCAAAAAATGTTTATATTTTATATAGTATAGACTTCTCGGCAGCTCCGGCTTTAAATTGACGATTTCAGCACTTTTCTCGATGGCTCATTGTTGTTGCAAAAACACAGAAATACGTAAACTTTTCACGTCAGACTTTGGCTTCCGCGTTGATATAAACAACAACAAAACCAGTACGCCACTTTCCTCTTGCACTTTTTAAACAATTGAGCGATTTCTATGGCTTGACATTAATTTGCAATTAAGTGCATTTTCAATTTCCATATTTCGCTCATTCACTCACACACACACGCACTTGTATTATTTACACTCTGCTCCCCTTTCGTTTTCCTCTCCACACACAGACGTGCTTTGCTTGGTTGTTGCTTTTGCTTGCGGTTTCTGTTTATTTCTCCACTCACTCGATTTCCGCACAATAGAACCAACAAAATTAATTGTGTTAACAATTTTTTGTGTGTTTGTTTATTCGAAAAAAAACGGAGTACCGCAACGCGAGCGCCAGCATCCAGCAACACGTCCGCCTCGTTCGACGATGTTTTCGAAAATAAATTTGGATTACCCACTGTAGCCCGCCTCGTGGCGACTGCGGCGCTGGCAGCAGCATTGTTGGCAGTGATGAACGCCCGTATAGCCAGATTCTGAGCTAAGGGCGGCTATCGCACTAAAAGAGATATATCTCTGGAAATATTTAAAATTTCGAATCATCGTTTTGAGGATACATTTCTGAAAAAAATTGATTTTTTCAAATTTCTACACTATAATACCTCTTTAGGTTATAAGCTTGTTGGTACTTTTATAAGCTTTTCCATTTTCAAATATGTGTGCTAGTTCATTTGGCCTGAAATAAGCCAAACTTGCAACACTGGGTGGCAGAGCAAGAGAGCTCTGCAGAGCACAGTGGCTGAAATCGATTAACTGGCAGCAAAAATCTAAATATTATGGAAATTAACGTTCTTGGTGTTTGAAGAGGTATATTAAATTTATGTTTTATACTTTATATATAGGAATATAATTAAAATTATAATTTCGATTTATTTTATTTATTTGTTAATTAATTGTTTTTGATTATTTCTAGGATATGTTATTTTAATTTAGTAATTTAGAGTTTACTGTAACGGTACCAAAATATTAAGTAATTTAAAATAATAAAATATTTGGAGTCATAGATTTTTGAAGTTAGAAATAAGAGCGTGACCCTACAGTGCCTGGAATTTAGTAGGCGGCGAAGAGAGTCAGCTAAAGAGAGAGCTAGGGAGCTCATGTCGAATAGGCGACACTATAAATGCTAAATCAGTAATCTCTCCCACTGTGCGACGCTGAAGCTGACGTCGACTGAATCTGAAAGCTGCGCATGCGTGGAAGCAATTTTTTAACAGAGCGCCAACAGCGGAATGCAAGTGCACATTTTTGCACTGTTAACTGGGAATTTATGGTTAAAAGTCGTTTATTAAGTTTAATTTTAACTAAAGTAGCGAAGCGGGCAATTACTCTGTTGAGATTGCGTGTGAGAGGTTGCAGAATCTTTAACAAGACAGAAGAGTATGCTAATTAGATAAAAACTCTCTAGATTATGAATGCAAAATTAAGAGTGGAGTTATTATTTTTAACACTGTTAGTTTTATATTATTTTTTTTTAGAAAATTTAGTCTAATTAGGTGATAACGACATGTTTTGAATAATTGTATGTATTTATTATTGGAAACATAAAGGAATTCCCCTCGAGAACATTTCGTCCCCACTGTTCCCTCCACGACGGGCGGCTACCTGGCAACAATGGGCGCCCACAACACAAATCCCGGCAGGTGAAACCGGTTTCAACCTTCTCCGGTGGTTGGCTTTGCATTTACGGTTTTTGTTTGGCAAACAAAACGCTTCACTGCAGCGGCGCAACAGCAACAGGAAATCATATCAGGCAAAATGTTTGTTTTTCCCAAAAAAGGAAATATATAAAGGGCGTTGCTGATCGCTCACAGGCGGCAGCGATTATAAATGATATCTAAGAGACGACGCCCCCAATAAAAAAGTGATAGTTCCAAATCAAACGCGAGCTTAGGGGAAGAGCACCATGTCGTGCCGCCCACTTTTGCCAGCTGCCTGGCACTGGACTGGCACTCATCATTCATCTGCCCACTGCAAGCTGTTGGTTTTTTGTTTAATTTCGATACATTCAATTAGCATTTCAATGCTACATTTATTTCCAGAGCAGTGAAAGTAAAGCTTAAAGATGGGTGCGGATATTGGGGGACGATTTGGGGGGAGGCGACCAGCCACACGCAAATAAAACGATGACTCACAGGAGGATCTCGTGCTGCCAGTCGATCAGGTTTAGCTGAGGCTTGAAGCGCTTCAGGGGACCTGAAAGTAGATATGTTAGCGCCTAAATTTAAGAGAAGGAAATGCTTAACTCACTTATCAAGGCATAGCGCTGCTCCTTTTGTAGCGCCAAGTAGTCCACATTGGGTCCCGTTAGATGCTGCGCCACCGATCCGTTGCTCACCAGCTCCGGTGTCCAGATCTCGTCCAGCGATGCTTCGACTGTCCTCAGCAGCGTCTTGAATTCACGCTGCAGTGACGCAGCGAGAGAATCGCCGTCCATAGGTAAGGCGCTGCCGCCAAGCTGAAGCAGCGCTTTGCATGTGTCACGCACAGGCTGCTGCTGGTGGGCGATCTTCGTGACGTGGTTGTGCAGCGCATCAATGAGCGCTATATCTTCGAAGGGGTTGCCCGGCTTCAGACTTAGCAGCTTGCGTTCGTGCTTACGTCGGTTTTTGCTGGAGCGGAATGTCTTGCTACAAGGAGCAAAACAGACGGGGAGTTATAAAGTGAAACTCTGGCAGAGTGCAGTGGAGCAGGTCCAGGTCTTAGCTCACCCGGTGCCACGAGAAGTGCCGCTGTAACGCGAGGAGTGCAGACTGGTTGTGTCCGACAGAAGATCCACCTCCTCGATATCCACGTCGCCATCGTTGTCCGCATCCCCTGAAGTGGCTTGCTTTTGGCGAATGTCTAACAGGCGCTGCTTGTACTCAACGAAAAGCTTTAGATCTGCTTGCAAGGAGCCCTGCAATTGTGTTCCATAGGCCATCAGGGCTGGAGCAATCTTCTCCACTAAAAAAATGAAGAAAATTAAGTTAGTAATTTAAATCAATTAAAACCCGCTAAAGGTCCTTACCCAATGTATCTCCCTGCTCCAGACCTGCTTCGTAGATAGCCCTGCTGTATAGATGACCCTCCAGCAGTATTTCTAACTGTCTGTTCTGATCCCCACCATGCTCCTTTACCAACTCATAGGCTTCCATGTGGCGTCCTTGCTGCTGTAGGGGTCCCACCAGTGATAGGGCCACCTGATCCAGCGGTTCGCCCAGCTTCTTGGCCAGCACAAGGACACGTTGCCAGTCCAGCGTATGCTTGGCACTGAGGAGCGCCTGCTGGAGTTGTCCTCCCCGTTCATACATAAGACTGGCGTTGTCCAGCTTGGCAATAGCTCTCAAGTGGTCTCCATAAGCCACGCAGACGCGCTTATGGAACTCCTCGTGCTCCCGATAACACGACAAGCCGGCTGTGTACAGGCCATGCTTCCGAATGAACTCTAGAGCCTCCTCGTAGTGTTGCTCACCGCAAGCAGCCAGATGGGACAGAGCCGAGGGATACCTTTTTAGGTGATCATCGATCCGGAACTTGCGATAATCCGTGGGCAGAGCCTTCAGCTCATTAAGATAGGGTAGGAATTCCTTGGGATCCTTCTGCGATTTTTGGGCCACAAAAAGGACCAAACCGAAGTCGTAGGTGCCCAGGGCCACGTTATACAAGTCGTTCACATCCACCAGATAGAGCAGGTACTTCAGCAGCTGGTCTGCTAGCGCTGCATCCGTTTGCTTCTCATGCCAGATAAGCTGTAAGGCCTGCTCCAGGCGACCCAATTTGACATAAGCAGTGATAACTGGCAGGCGGAAGCGTTCAACATCCTCCGGCCGGGTGGCCTGCTCCATGCGTTGGCACAGCAGTCGGCACACATATTCCACCTTCTCCTCTACCCGATAATCAGCGGGATAAGTCTGCTTTGCAGCCTCGTAGTTGCTGGAATACATGCCTTTAGCAAAATCTTCGTTCTGAAGTTCACTCAGAAAGAGACAAAGCCATTGGCTCTGCTTGATCTCACGCAGAAAGACGTCCACCGAAGCCACGAAAAGCTCCACGTTATGATCCCAGATGATGTTCAGGTTGATGCGTTGCTTCCGTAGCATTTGCATTGCTGCCTGGTATTGTTTCCTTGCGAGCAGAGCACCAACCAACTCCAATACGAGCACGCGAGGGCAAATGGCTTCAAGATTTCCGCGCGGAAGCTGCAGCACCACTCGCGCCTCACTGGCCACCGCAGTTACCAGTTTGCCGCCCCGCTCAATGTTCCTGCTCGCCACTTGGCGGCGATCCTTCAGACGGACAAAGTGCAGGGCATTTAGCTGGGTGTAGGCGAGGTAGTTACCGACCACGCAGAAGGATGTGACATCCTCAGCGATGCGATGACCGTCCAGGTGGAGTAGCTGCTGGTTTCGAAGTGTAATAAGTCCGCCTGGGGAAGGGGGTCAAATATTAAATAAGAAACACCTATAATCCCTAGTACAACTTACCTGTAGAGTCACTGTTGACGGTGAACCACTCGATCTGATCAGCCGCCTGGGCCAACTGCACATGCGTTCGCTCCACCTTTAGCGTGTTGTCGGTCTTGAGGAACACCTCGTAGGTATGACCGTTATTCACCGTCTGCACATAGAACTCATCCATGGCATTGGCTCCGACAGATAAAGCGTTGACCAGACCGCTGATTCTCAGGGAACACTGCACCCTGTAACAGAGTTCGCCCTTATCGTTGACCTCATCTTCGTCGGGCTCCTTGTTCAAGAGCAGCAGACGCGTCGATCCACCCGTACTGTACGTGGCCAGAAGGTAATCACAGTTGAAGTACGTGAGATTCGCCAGCGGCAGGCGGGAAAGCTCAGCATCTGGCATAAGTACGCTGGCTCGCGGTTCCTGGCCGCTCAACTGCTGCATGGGCTCATAAAAGTGCAGCTTCCGATCGCAGGTGTATACACACAGGCTGGTCTCGTACCACGTGAAGGCGTTAATGTAATTCTCCAGCTGCAGGACGCGTTGGCACATGGGCGGCGGCACCACCGCTCTGGCAAAGTCAGTCAACAGCAGCCGCTTGCCATCGATGACGCCAACGACTCCACTGCGCTCGTAACGATCCACAGCGAAGGCCCACCGGTAAACCAGCTGCTTTCCGCTTTCCTTTATTAAGTGCAACGTGTGCTCGGCTCCCATCCGCGTGTCCCACTGAAGCAGCGCCAGCGGATCCACTTGGTCAAAGATCAACACCTGCTTTAGGTACCAGTGGTAGTTGCCTATCGTGTAAAGATAAACCCGCTGCTCTTCCTTCGTGGCTGTCCTAATGGCCAGAATATCCGAATCTTCGCTCCATCGCAACTGCACCACCGGCTCTTCTTGCAAATCGAAGGGTAGCACTAGCTCCCTATGTCTCAAGCCATTCTTCTCGAATAGTGCTATCGTGGACTTATTTGGGAACCTCTGGGGCAGAGCAATCCAATTGCCCGCCGGTCGCCAGGCCACTACTTCCTGCAGATTTGTGCTCTTTTCGGCCGTGTGCTGAAGTTTTCCCTCGCAGTCGTATACCTTGAAAGTGCGACCCACCTGGGCGGCCACATAGGAGACCACAAAGTGGGCACCATCGCCGCGCCAGGAAATGTGGATGTCCTGAGAGGTAAATATTACAATTAGACAAAGGGAAATGGAGAAAACTTAATAGCTCTTACCTGGTTAAGCTCCTGCCAGTCTTCATTGGCGGTGTCAGCAGCTCCAGACGTCTGTTTAGCAGCTTGCTTTCCCTCTGATCCGTGGAACTGCGTCTCCTTCTTACCCCATCCCACGTTGACGAACTGCTGATCCGGCGCCAGATCCGCGTTCAGCGGCTGCTCTGCTATCACATCGAATGTGCTGGTCATTAGCACGACGTTATGAGTGCGGGTAACAAACACCACAACCTCCTGGTTGGGTGCCCACGCCATGCGCTCGATCCCTACGTCGCAGTACGTGCCCTCGCTAGTGGCTCCCGTCAGAGGATCGATCAGCAGCACCTCGCCGGCGCCACTGGCCACACAGATCGCGTTGTCCAGCTGCAGGAACTCGGCGCCCACAATATCCGGCAAATCGGCAATCACTTTGGACCGCACATCACCGGATTCCTGCACGGCGCAGATCTTGCTGTCGGTCACCAGGAAGGCCGTGTCGGAGGCGTCGCCATTTATCTCCGGCTGCAGGAGCAGCTGGCGGGGCTGGGCCACCGCTGTGTCCAGCTCCTGGCAATATTGAAGCTTCAAATTGCGCATATTTCGTAAATATTGCACGTGTGGAACTGTGTGACCGGAGCTTTCGAATGTGCGAAAATAAACAAAGGCATTCCCCGGCAAATACAAAAAATATATACAAAGCTGTTTAATAGTTCAGTTTATGAACAATTTAATTAGTTTAATCGCGCAAAGGCATTTATAAAGTATCCAGTTCTTAAAGTTGTCACGCAGAGCAAAAATGTTTATTCTTTTGAAGTGTGACCGCTCTTTCTACTCTTTGTTTGGCATTTTATGAGGACCAATATGGGGTCATACTTTGTTGACAACCGGCATTATTTGAATTATCATTTGACCAACCCAACAGCAAACTCAAACCAAATCCTCTCCTTCCTCCACAAAACCAAAACCCCCAGATAACCAATCCCATACACAGAATCTAGTCCCTAAATTTAATATGTAAATTTATAAACACCCAGCGAAAGGCCACAGCATTGTCAATGCAAAATTACGGCAATTTCGACGATGTAACTCATTTTATTGAAAAAAAATGGGTAAATTGTTGCCTCAAAATGTCGAACTTTTTCAGTGGTTTTTTGATCGTAACTTGGTTTAAACTCATCGGATTTCAGTGTGGTTTGTTTTTTTCTTTTTAGTTTTTAATGGAAAACATTTCTGCATTTAAAACTCGATGTCTAATTTTTGGCCAATTTTTGACAATTTTGACGATGTAACCCCTTTCATTTTCTTGAAAAAATGGGTACTCAAAAATCGCGAACTCCTTCAGAGGTTTTTTGATCGTAACTTTGCTTAAACTCAACGGATTTCAGTCTGGTTTGGTTTTTTCTTCTTGGTTTTTCTAGGAGAACTTTTCTGCATTCAAAACTCGATTTCTAATTTTTGGCCAATTTTTGACAATTTTGANTTGATTGTAACTTGGCTTAATCTCAACCGATTTCAAACTGGTTTGGTTTTTTCTACTTGGTTTTTTTAGGAACTTTTCTGCATTTAAAACTCGATTTCTAATTTTTGGCCAATTTTTGACCATTTTGACGATGTAATCCCTTATATTTGCTTGAAAAAAATGGGTACTCAAAAATCGCGAACTCCTTTAGAGGTTTTTTGATCGTAACTTTGCTTAAACTCAACCGATTTCAGTCTGGTTTGGTTTTTTCTTCTTAGTTTTTCAAGGAGAACTTTTCTGCATTCAAAACTCGTTTTCTAATTTTTCGCCAATTTTTGACAATTTTGACGATGGAGTAACACCTTTCATTTTCTTGAAAAAAATGGGTACTCAAAAATCGCGAAGTCCTGCAGTGGTTTTTTGATCGTAACTTTGCTTAAACTCAACCGATTTCTGCCTGGTTTTGTTTTTTCTTCTTGGTTTTTCTAGGAGAACTTCTCTGCATTAAAAACTCAATTTCTAATTTTTGCCAAATTTTCGACAATTTTGACGATGTAACCCCTTTCATTTTCTTGAAAAAATGGGTACTCCAAAATCACGAACTCCTTCAGAGGTTATTTGATCGCAACTTTGATTAAACTCAATCGATGTCAGCCTTGTTTGGTTTTTTCTTCTTGGTTTTTCTGGGAGAATTTTTGTGCATTTTATATATTTTATTTGATGTATGTGTACATCAAGTTATAAAATTAAGATTTTTTATTTGTTACAAAATTTAACTATGCATCGATTTCTTTGAGTGATTTTCCGATCTTTTTGATTTTTTTTTTTTTAAACATCGACGACCATCGACATCGTTATTTTCGGTCGGATAAGTTTTTCTTCAAAATCAGAATTTATGTGACTATGAAAACTTTTCATAATTTTTTATAGCGGCCCTTGCATATTAGTACTGTGGAAAAATATCGAATATCGCAATTTCGATATTTTTTGAAAAAATATATCATCCTTAGAAAAATATCGATATATTGATATTTTTATTTATATCAACAACCCTAGCGCCATCTTGCTCTGCTCTCGTGTGAATTTTTTGTTTAAATTAATATCGCCCGTGCTGGACCGATTGACGAACCCAAATCAAAGGGAACGCCATGCTCGGGCTGAATTGAAACGGATGCAAGTGCGGATATGCCTAGGTTTGGACGGAGGACGGCCGAAGATCCGGAGAATAGAATCGAAAATTCCACAAAACCAGCAGCCAGTTGTTGGTCAGTAGTGCGTGTGTGTGAGTGCTAGTGCTTGTGCAAGTGTTTACGTGTGTGTGTGTGTGGAAGGAAGGCACCAAAACGGAAAGGTGGTGCAAATGTTTATAAATATATTATACACCGTATTATATATGCGTGATAATTCAAATGAAATGTGCATGTGGCTAATGCGACGTTAGCAGCGGCAGCGACGTCAGCAGCGACGCCAGCGTCGGATTGGAATGTTAACGGGGAGCTCCAGCCAGCAGCGACAACAACAAGAGCAGCAGAGAGACCAGCAAAGCAGCACAACAAGAAAAATTAACAATAGCTAAAAAACGCAGGGGAACATCTGTTAAATTTGGGTAAGCATTTTGGTTTATATTTTTAAGCGCTTGCTGTTTTGTTTTCTGAAAGCCGAACTCAAGGACTCCGCCCAACGCCCTTTTTTTGCAGCGTCGCGCTGTCTGCTTCCTTAATACACTTGACGCTGTGTTTGTGAGTGTGCGTATGTGTGGGTGTGAAAGTGACGAAAGCTTGCGGAAAAAGGATAACACAATTGTGCCCATAAAGTGTAGCTAAAAATAAAGAAAACATCTCGAAAATACCTTTGCATAATCAGGTGGAAAGAAAACAAAACGAAAAAAACTAACAAAAATTATTGCATAAATCTTTGCCTCATCATTAAGATGATAAATATAAATACAAACAAAATTTGGCAGCTGCAAAAAAATTACAGTAAACTCTCAGTTATATTTACTGTTGTAACAGTTAACTATGTGTAAGCTTCCAAGTTTTTTATATTTTAATTTAAAGCGAGAATTTACTGAATTAAAAAACAGCTCAAAGTTTATTTTGGAAAATATTTTTGGGAAATAAAATTGACTTTAAATATATTCTTTTAAAAGGTTAACGAATTTTAAGAACGCGCTTTCTTAGTTAAGGATCTGATTATTTCAGGAAATAGGCATTTTCTATTTTTTTATATATATTTAGAGGCTTTACTGTATCGAGTACGTCCCCGTGTATGTTTTGCAAAGTGTATTTGTTTTCCTTTTTTGGGTCACTATATTTGCAGCTTCTTTATATTTGTATTTTTATCGCTGTTGTCTGAGGTCAACTAGTTCGCTCCATAAAAAAACGAAAGCAAAAATACAATAACGAACAAAATAAAAAAAAATAATAATAATAAAAAGCACAAAAAACTACGCATTTTGGGTTCCAATTCAAAGCGAAAACAAAAACACGTTTTACAACTCTGCGGCGCGAAATTGTTGTTGTGGCTTTTTGAATAGCGAACGCACACATATGTACACACACGGCTTAAGCTTAACACACGTATACATATACACGAACGGGCCATGAATGACCAATGCGTACAACAAAAACAACAACAACAAAAGCATGCAGCAGCAGCGCCGGACAACAACAACAGCGCCCACAGTAGTAATTAAAGGCAATAACCGAAGCGTGGCGCATCGTAGTTTTTGTTATGGATTTCCGTTCGTAGTAGTTCGTATTCGTTCCTGCCTCTTGCCGTTGTTTTTCTTGTTGTTTCTGGTCAGCATTTTGCGTCGTCGGCAAAATATTCGTCCGCTGACGTCACACGTAGGCGCCACAAAGCTCCCTCTCACCCCCTCCCACATCTCTCTCTGGCTGGCTCTCTGTATCCCGTTTGTTTGTTTGTTTGTATATTGCAACATGCGTGGGCGTTATACTCCAACTGTAACAGTGTGCGTAAGTTTGCTTCTTTTTTTTTGAGGCTGTGTGTATGTGAGGTCAGTATTGCGTGAACTTTTCACATTGGTTTGAGCTCCGCCTTTCCAGTTCGACTTACTTTTGGCACTCACTGTTTGTCATTGCGTTTATTGCGAGCAAGCATTACTGTGTATCTGTCATTTTCAATTGCGCTAATTACGCTTTTGCATGTCCACTCTACGGCTCGTGGTCTAGTCCGACTGATTGGAATGCTAATTGGAATTAGTAATTGCAAGTTTTTCATGATGGGCAATACACCGTTACTAAGCTGCTATGAATCATTGAATTTGGTTCTAAAATAGTTAAGTATAATAGTCATTGACCATAAAAGTAAAATTAACATGAAACTAATTTTTATTTTATACTGCCTCTTAATTTTCTGTCAGCATCTTAAATGTACATAGTTATACGATCTTTGAATATAGATTTATCAGTTTGCTCTGGACCTCCTCGTATCTTATTTATTCTGCCTGATTTTTTAATCCGACAAAAAACAGGGTGTACGACATGAAAACTTCTTAAGGCAGGGAATAAAAACATGGAATCTGGTTTATCGTTTTAAGCCTGATATCTTATATGTCTTACTGTTATCTGTTATCTAGAGTAACTGATTGTGAAATGATGCGTGTGTTTTTGGCATTCTTAACATTTTTTGCTGCTCTCATTTTTCGCTGTTCCGCAAATAATTTCTTAGCAAATTTGAGTTTCTTTCCCCGTTTTTTGTTTGTTTATGTTTCTTTGCGGGTATTTTTAGCACACATGAAGCCCTCGCTTTGATCTACTTGCTAGTGGATGGATTTACATAGCGAATTCCACACCAGGAAAGCTACTCGTACTGGTATTAGTGACGTAAGGAAGACTCCTGCTGGCTGCTTTCCTCTATTCACAATTTTCTCGACTTCACTTTGATGCTAATTGGCTTGGCAAAGTATGCAAAAAATTCCATAGAGCAGAAAAAGCGAAGAAAATCACGAACTGCTGTGGTGTGCACAACTGCAAGCTGCAAGAAAGAAACAATAAACATTTTGATGTCTACATTTTTGCAAACAACTGGATTCGACAGCGGCAACAAATTGCTGCCTGGAAATGGAGACGAAAAGTAAACATGCAAAAAATAAAAAAAGTCGAAAAAGGGGTCTGAGGGGTAGCCGAGACAATGGGGAAATTAATTAACATGGCCAGCGGCAGCAATTAGACCAAATAAACGAAACAGAAAGGAAATCGATCCAAGACACAAGCTGCAGTGAGTGATATTGGAGCGTGTGTGTTTCAGAAACAGCGATGGCTTTGGACTCATTCAAGTCTTCGATGACACTAGATGCACTGACGAAAATTATGTGACTTTGGTTTTTGTGTTTATCTTAAAATGTGATATGATATGATGAAATACCATAGAAAAAAACAATATATGATTAACTTGATATTTTTTTTTTTAATTGCGTAACCCTTTATTTCTAAGATACATGATTGCATCGACTCGGATGTAGTTGCTGATCATAAACAGTTGGTATTTTATAAGCAGAAATGGCGAAGACAGTTTGATAAAACTTTACAACTTAGTTTTCCGTGTAAAATTGGCAACCACAGTGTGACTTACTTTTGCCCAGGCCAAAAGCGAGACCGCAGCAAAGACTTGAAACGCCAAAATTGGCCTAATGAGTTGGCCAACACACATGTTTTTGATTTTATTTACACCGCCACGAGCTTTTTCAAAAGGCAAATCGAAACGCCGGGAGCCATAAATGCAGCAGCAGCAGCAGGTGAGAAATTACATGATACTACCTGGATTTTATCGCATGCGATACAGCCCAGCGCCAGAGAAGAAGCCGGCTCACGAACACACAAGAAAATTTGAGCTTAAAAAACGCTCTCTCACGCTCCGAGGCTTTGGTTTGGTTTTTTTTTCTTTCATGACTCAGGTTGAGCGGCAAGTTCGTGCTGCGATTTTCAGTTGAAAACTTGCAGGCGAGCCGCGCGGTCGCATAAACATCCAAAGAAAAATAATAATAAAATCGGTAGCCACGCATGCGCAGATCTTCCAATCGCGTGTGTAGTTTGTTGTTCAATCGATTGCAATTGGCTTTCTGCAATATATATGCAGACATAATAACGATAAATTATGACGGTCGGTGGTATGCAAAGTGGCCCTGCCGACCGATAATAATCCATTCAGTGCAAAACACAAAAGGCAGACGTTGCTGCTGCCCGTCGTGATGTAACGTGCGAATTCGTATTGTTGATATTTTGGCCAATCTAATAATTAATTATACAATCGGGTATGAATTTTGGGACGCCCTGAAGGAAGTGATTTATGCAAATTCTTGTACAAATAAATACACTGTAAAAGCGCGAAGAAAGTGAAACAAAAGTGCGATGATATGAGCTTCCTGTGGATCGCAGTGGATGATGGACTCAAAACCTCTATACATATGAGAGATATTTGGATTTGGTTTTGGCTTTGGTGGCGCAATGACCTTTGTGTGCTTCGGCTTTTTGATTTGTTTGCCATGTCGGGGATACGTCCGTTTAATTATGGGTTTGGGTCAGATGTATCGGGCATTAGCAGCAATCAGTCTTTGAATGTGTGTCCGTGATTAATTCCGAAATATCGCTTAAGGCATGCACAGAGGAAATTAAATGTGTTTTCAAATATGTATATTGCTATTTAGGGATCACTTTGGCCCATTTCTTGCAACGTTCATTATTAATTTATAAAGCAGAGCTGTACTTAAGACTTTTAATAAAATAGCGCTTAAGGAAATCTTTGGAAATGTTTTAAACTATAAAGGAAACATTTTAAATTAATTTATTAATGGATTACCTAGTGGTATAATACCCTTAAGGAGGACAACATTGTTTTCTTGACAGAACAAATAAAAAACTGTCATTATATTTCCCATAAAGTATCAAAATTCAACAAGTGGTTCAAGTTGTAGGTATCAACGATCCAACGATCCAAAAAAGTGGAATTTAATTAATACCATTTTCAAAAAACCATCTAATTGGCAAGTCTATACCTTGTATGGTGATTTTCCGTTTCGGAGGCTCTTTATTTTTTTGCGTGTGCTCCGTTCCCCTGAAGATGATCACTGCTGAATATTTGATAGTTTGAAAGTCTCAAATGAAAGTGCCTTGGCTTAGTGTTGACTCCTATCTCTCCCCTCGTCTTTCTGCAATTGCCAGGAGGTTTTCCCCGAAGTAAACTTCAATCACACAGTGCTAATTGTTTTCCCAGGTCTCTGTGTAAATTGAATTCTCCCTCTCCTGACCAGCCATTACTGCAATTTCTTCGCCATTCTTCCATTCTTCTCGCTCTCTAACTGCACATTTTAATCCAAAGCCAGGCTTAAGGCTACGAACCGCGGCTGATCCCAAAATTGCATGAATCACTCCGGCTTAGGACCCCTCTCTCTTGCCAATCGATTTGGACGCTAATTTTGGCGACGTGCAGACATTCGACTTTGACAAAATAAAAACAGGAAAGCTGCGAGACATTGTAGGCTGACTGGCTAGCGTGTCGAGCGGCGAAAAGGCATTTTCAATTTTCCAGCGCATTAGTCATCGCCGCTCTAATCGGCCAACAAAAAAACCGGGGCCTTAAACTGTAACTAGTTTTCGCCAACGCGACTCTCAATGGGAAACCAATCCGCGCGAAACGTCATCCTGAGCGAGTCCGAGTCCCAGTCTTGCCTGAAATTTATATCTCCAAGCTAAGCTGTTGGCTGGACCGAGTGAAAGTGGACAAAAAAAAAAGGTAGAGGGGGAAAAAAAGACTTCAACTTCAACTGCAGACGCGTGAAACAATTTTTTATGTTTTTCTTGGCTCTGTACACGGCTTTTATGTGTTTTCCATCCACTTATTCAATTTGCCATTCACTGCACATAAGTGAAGACGAGCTGAGAAACCCTCCGAGATCCAAGTTGCCAAGTTACCAACATACCAACTGGGCCCCTTCCTTCTTCCACCCGGTCAAAGCCAATGGGGCATTTCATTTTTCACTTCTCTACGCGGACTCGGACTCGGCTTGGACTCTCTTTATTTTCTTTTAATGCGTGCCTGGCACGTTAAAACAATTGTAAAACTTAAATTATTAATTAAGACCCCGCAATGGCGAATGCTAAATGCTCTTTGTCTAACATAAATTGTTGTCAATTTGGGAATTTTTTGTGCGCGTTACGGTTACCGTTTCGGGGCAGGGTATTTTTGGGAAACTTTCACTTGCCAAAATGATATATGCAACAGGTAACGCCGCCGGCGGCAATCAAACCGATCCAATACGATCCGAAACCAACCGAACTCGTGCTCGAAACCGAAGCGAGACCCACCCATCCCGAGGATATCCGGACCAGCAGAAGCTCACTGAAAACCCGGCCCATTGTCTTTAGCTCTTCTCTTGTTTTGTTTGGCTTTTCTTATTGTCTCTTCTTAATATTGCCCACTTTGTTTTAGTCATCGTAGATTTTTGGCTTTTATTTTGGGATTTTGTTTTGGATTTTGTTTTTTCACTTTTTATTTGGCATTTCGTCAGCGGCCGCTACAGAAACTCAAAACTCAAACTCGTTGTGTCATACATAATTCTGTTATTGTTTTATTTAATTAGTCTTTTTTGTGTTGTCTCTTTTGGGTGCTCTTTTTGTGGCGGTCTGGCGACCGAGCGCTTTTCCCACTCTCTTCTCCGTGCAGAGAATTTCATTTTGGCCCCGCCAGCACCTTTGTGGGTCATGATAAGCAATCACTTTCCACGTGCCCAATTCCGGCTCATTTGCATAGTTAATTTTCGGTTGACATTTGCCCAGGAAAGTTCTCTCTGAGCCCTGTCGGAGAAGAAAGTGAATTGTGGGGGGATTGCAAATGAAAGATTTCCAAGTCTCGAATTTCGAAATGATAGTTTTTATTATTTAGTTTGAATTCAGAAATAAACACCAAACTGACAAAAATTTTATAGCTTTGGAGCTTAACTTTATGATACGGGAAGAACAGCAAGAATAGTTATATAACTTCCTCTAATTTTTGGTCTTTACGATCGGAGAACGCTTTTGTATCAAGAATATAGTGAATCTTTGATGAATCATCAGTATTTAATACCATCCAATCAAGAAAACTCATAATTTTCAACCCTGCGTGGTTTTTATTAGCAGGGCGTGTCACTGAATTCGTTCTTGGAAATTTCAGGTGCACTCTATGCAACATCAGGAGGTTCCTCTCTGGTATGCTTGGGACTCCGTTAAAATTGCTAATAACGACTGGTTTTATTTTATTTTATTTATTTCTTTATCCAGCAACAAGCTTGTTCCAAGTCTTCTTGTTAATATGTATGTGTTCCCAAGGTTTGGTAAATAATTAAGACCCTATCTTGCTTCCAACTACAGCTACAAAAAATATATAGATATCTTGCCATCCTCTAACTTTCCCAACATTTCCACCTGCCACCGAGAAAATAGACAATAGGTCTTTCTCTGCCTGATCCTCTGCTGGGTTCCCACGCCCAAATTATTTGCACAATATGTGGCTCCCGAGAGTTCCCCAGTAAATTCCAATTCAATTCAGGCATTTCGTTGGTTCGTGTTTTCCCAACCCAGAGAAATAAAGGCAACTGATTTTGGCCCAGGCAACGTTTTTCGCTGTTTGTGGAGCACTCAAAGCTCATTGTCGGCGATTTCAGTAAGCCAAGAGCAGTAGGCAACTGACGACAAACCGTTAATGTGGCGAATTGGTTCGGTGAGGAATGTCAACAAAAAATAAAATAAATATATATGTATGGAGAAGTCAAAGATTTGTTATTATTTTGAACCGAACTATGGCAGGAAATCCCCTTCTCGGAATAAATTCAATTTTTGATCCTACTTCTGGTTTTTCTTTATTATTCTATCTCTCTATGCCTGGCTTATTCATCTTGTCTGTTTTTTTTTTCAAGCTTGAATTTTCTCTTTAGAAATTTTCCATTTGCTCTTTTTTTTGCTCGCCATTATTTGCCCCGGTCGCTTCCCTATTGATTCTCACTGGTTCCATTGTGGCTACTTCAGTCGATGCTGGCCCGATACCCAATCGAACCGCTTACAGAACCTTAATTAGTATTATTACCAACGAAAACAATTTGCCGAGCTTTGTCCACTTCAAGCCGGGCATTAGCCTCGTTTTCAGTTCTACCAAGAGGGCAGGGCGGTGATTTTTTTGCTGTTTGCCTTAGCTGCTACTGTGCAGGAACAATGGTATTCATGGCAACTATCTTTTCATACTCAAAATAATGCATTTCTATTAAAATTAGAAAGTCTTGGCTTGGGGATAAATAATAAGAGTTGAGATGACTTAAGTAAAAGGCATTTACTCTGGGTTTTTTTTTTTTTTTTAACAAACCTCGAAGGGAATTTAGGAAGATTCAACTCAAATTAATTTAATTTTCCTCGAATACTTTTTACGGGTCAGTGCACCACCAAAAACCAATCCTAGACATACATTTAGTCCAAGAATATCCACTCTAAACGTGAACTATAAACCGAATGTGAACGCAATGCCGGAACATGGTGACAACAATTAAGATTACCTGCGATGGCGTCTTCATCCAGTCCAACTCATACCTCATGCCCTCACCTGCCAACGGAGCAGGTGCAGCAGGATCGTCTGCCTCGGAACGGGCACTAAAATCCGCGGCATCGGCTTCCAACAATTCGAACAACGAGAGTGACAATTCCCAGACGAGTAGCGGAAGTCAGACCACCTCCAGTGCCAGTGCCAGCAAGCGATCCAATCGTTCGGCGGTGAGCCGGGGTCATAGGGGCACTGGAACAGGATCGCAGGACACTAGGCGACGCTATTACTTTGGCAGCAAGGATATCTATTGGTGCAAGCAGAGCCGTGAGGGTTCTGGAGCGGCATCAGTCTGTGGATCAACGGGACTGTCGCGCAGTGCTAGTAGCGTTACCCACAAGGAGGCAGGGGTCACCCATGCCACCCACAGTGGTGGGCAGGTGATTGCCCGTGCGCGTCGTAAACCCATTTTGCTCTGCAGTAGCCTTAGTGCTGCGTATGCTCCAACCCGCAGGCGGGAGTTCTACTTTTGTGACAAGTATGCACCATCTCAAGGAAGGTCGGCCACACCCACCACGCCGAATTCTATTGCCGCTGCTACTACTCAGTCGTCCGCTCCACCTATTGATGCTCGTCTGTTGAATTTTCTGCGCTGCGCTCATCGTAAATTTCAGGCAGCTAAAACCAAATCGGAACCGCCACAAACCAAAGAAAAGTCCACCTCTGGGAAGATCCGAGAAAGGACAAAGCAACGCGGACAGGAGTCCCAATCGCTGCCGCCCATCGCCAGCTCCGAGGAGTGGTTCGGTTAGTACAAAGAGATACAAGAATTATGAAGAAGTATATTCTGTATTTAGTATTAAATCCTTGTAAGATAAAACTAAGGTTTAAACTTTTAGTTACGATCCAATAAGACTTAATCTAAGTTCTAAGCAAACCTTAAAAATGCACTCAGCCCTGCTCCGAATTGCTGCGGCTTGGTGTTGCAAGCGTTCGGTCTGCAGATTGGGTTTCACTCCACACCACTCTGCTCCATGGCAACCGTCCGAATCTCTTTCCGATCTCTGACATTGGAGCAGAGTATTGGATTTTGGCCTAACCGTTGGCCAATAATAACTGGCAAAAGGCAAGACAACAAGAGCCCAACGGTGGTGTCCAGTGGCAGCCAAGACCCGCTGAGATTAGGAGAAGGGATCTATTGGGCCACCCGGTAACCACCTCTGTTCAGGGTCAGCCACATGAAGCAGCTAACCGTGTAATTAGCAGGTACATGTAGCAATATATGAATGTCTGCCCCCCTCTCCCAAGTGTAGTTTTCCCAGTGTCTTCCTTCTTCCTGCTTGCGGTTTTCCTGCTGCTCATCGCCTTGCATGCTATATGCAAATTTCAGCCATCACACGCCATTCACTATGACGAGGAGCACCACCACCAGCTCTCGTTGTTCCATTCATGGCTTTTGTTTAGCTCCAAATCCTCCCTGCTCGGTTCCCTTATGGCCATGCCCAGCGACTGACTGACTGACTAAGGTTACCTTTCTTTCGGCTTGCACTTTCCAACTGGCAGCAAAATACAATGGAGCAGGAACCACCACCGCCACCGGCAACTGTTGACTGACTTTGTGCAGGAATGATTGTCTGCTGTGTGTATTTATATTTACCTGTCGCCACCCATTTCATCCGCTCTACACCTGAGTGAAAATAGTGTGAGAGAGTCCCAAGTTCCTGCTGCTCTATATTTGTATTTGCTTATCTTTGTATACCCCGCTGTGCGGTAGTTCAATTATACTACAAAATTGGCTAAAGCAATAGTGATGAAACATTGCATTTGTTATAAGATAAAAACTCGGAATATACTGGGACTTATGAGTTCATTCAGCTATAAAACTTCTTTTAGTTTTTTTTTGTAGATAATATTGTTAAAACAAACAAACTTCCCATTGTTTTCCCAGGAAACCCTGACTCAGTAATTATTTCTTAAGAAATTTTTATTCATTCTCTAAATACAAGATTAGATTTTTGTTATCATAAAAGCATATAGTACTTAACGTATATAAAAATAACTTAATTTACCCTTAACTAACTACTCCCTTAAACAAATTTAGAACTTCCAAATTATTAATTGTAAAGATTTCGGTTCTTGCTAACTGAATATTGTTTGAAAAACACATTTTTAAGAAGAAAGATTTTTTCTTGAACTCCCAGGGTAAATAATATAACCTTATCATTCCGAAAAAAAAAATGAATCACAGTTAATCTTTTGATTATTTAAATTATTTTTGCTTATGTTATTTTTTATCTACATAATCCTGAAGTATTATTTTATATGAAAGTATTCCTCCAAGTGTATTTGCACTTTCGGCTTTGCCATATGATTTTCCTTTGTTATTTCTTGCCGAGTGAGTGTGTGTGTGTTCTGCACTAAGTCACACACAATAAGGAAGCAATACAAAAGATTCTCACGTACTTGTTACCTCTATAGGTGTTGAACTGTGTTGTTTTCTTTCTGCTGCTGCTGCTGCCACTTCTCCCCAATTTGCTCTAGAACCATATAACATTTATTGTAGACTCAGGCTGGAGCTTTCATTGGCTTTCCGGGATAATCCAGATACTGAATTAGGCTCTCGTGTTTTGAGAATAAAACAATTTTGTGAGCCAAAGAATTCTGAATAATAGAGATTTATATCACTTAAGTAAGCTTTGTCTATGAATAACCATGAAATAAGTTCTCAGTGGGTGCAAATTAATTATTTTAATTAATATAATGTGCATGAACGATTTAAATAACTTATTCATTTCATTTTCTATGTAATTATAGGTAGGGCTTTTATAATTATGACTTCAAGACAATTTTAAGGCTTTAAAGGGAAATACCGCTCCCTAACATTAACCATATCCAATATCCCACGAATTTCTTATAATGCTTAGCCCCGAAAAACATTCCAAGCTGATTCTGTTTGACACAATTTCCTCCGCAGTGCATGTTGCTCGCTGGTTTGGCTAATTAGTAATATTACCTCATCGAGAGTCAGGCGGATTACTGCTGCGCATTTCATTTGACTTTGCTCAACACCCACAACCAGTCTACAGTCCACAGTGCATTGCAAAAGTATACGTACTCGCAGTGTGTGCGTTGAACTGCCGCCTGCCAATTGCCAATGAATCATTCAGTTTTATTGTTTGCACTTTTTGGCGAACCTTTAGGAGCGCTTTTTGCACTCATGTCCGGCAGGCAATCGTTGTCGTTAAGTTCACTTTGTGCCTTTTTTTTATGATTATTATTATTATATTTTGAATATGTAAATACAATACACAAAGATCGCAGCTCGTCTGCCTGCCAGGTATACAATTGTTGTTTATTCATTTGAGAGCGGTTGATTTGTGCTTGAGGAGCGTGTTTCACCTGGCTGTCTGTATGAATGCCTCCTCATCCACTCCCTTCTTTGATTTACCTGTTTGTTTACAAATTCCAAAAACTATGGTTGTTTATGCTCGTCTCGCTTCTGTGGCGCTTGGCATTCTTGAATTCCTCTTGGCCAACAAAACACTTTATTAGTGTTAGATATTAATTATTTGCGGTGTTTTTGTTTAGGGTTTCGCAAGACTAGCGCTTGCTGATAGGTGTGTATTTGCATTGCCAAAGCTACAGGTGAGTGAGGTAATATACCTGTCGATAACTCCCTGGCACGCACATGCAAAGGCAAGCAGCACTGCGGGGCAGGTGAGGGAGAAAGGAAGTAATTGGCCTGTCACCGGGCGCTGACTAATCAAAGGCTGCCAGTAAGTCGAGTCACTCCCAGTGATGACAGCTCGAGTGGGCATATTGCTGCCTCTTTACATAAGACTATAACCGGCATTTGTCCAGGCAATATCATTTTATTTTTATACATCTTTCGGGCGTATCTGAGAGGTCTCCATAAATGAGGTGTTTAATTTATGAAAGAAGACTCCTATAAACCTGTAGGGGATATGCAATTGAGATCAGAAATAAATGATTACTGATGAGAAGTTACAGTCTTGCTAAATAATATGTTTTCAGGACTTAATATGTACCTTAAAGAGCTATACAAAAAAATATCGTCTGTGGTCTTAAAAAAATATCGTTCCATTTATATCATACTGCAAGGGTATATAGACTTTGAGATGCCTTCCTGCTTATATCTTAGTTTATTTTCATTCTCTGACTCAGACTGAAGGAAGATTTGCCGGCTGGTTAATCTTATGAATTTCTCTGAGTCAAGGTCAGGTTTGTAACAGAAATCCTTGGACTTTGAACAATCTCGAAGCAATATTCTTTATAATAAATACAGAAAGAGACCAACCATTTATGCACTTAAAGTTCCCTATAAAGCCCAGCTTAGTTTTTGCTCAACCGTATTTTTACTCTTAAGTTTCCGTACATTTTTTTTTAAAACTGATAATAAAAATCGTTTAGCTATGGTAATTTTTCAAGCTTGTTAGTGCTAGTTCTCAAGTTTATAAAATGATTGAAATTATACAAATTATGGTATATGTTTATTATTATTTGGATGCTTGTTCTTTTAGTGTAAGGTTAAAAGTTTGATTTATCTCTTACGAAGCACAGTGCTAAATTCCAAGAACAATCAGCAGAATATGTGTCTTTGAGTACACAAATATAAAGACTATTGTCTGCGGGCGTGACTTCAAAGTTCCGACAGCTCTCGTCCGGCGAGCAGGAAGTCAGCGATGACTGTGACTGTATGTATTGTATGACTGACTGCACTGCAATTGCTGAACGGATTCGGATTCGAACAGTCATGCTAAGCCAATTTTGGAAGCCAGAATGATAGCCGAAACTCCAGTTCCACGCGTATGGCGGATGTATGTGACTCCAAATAATTTACGGGCAAGGTCTCGGGCCTTTGAGAGCGGTAAAATGACCTGCGTGTGCCCTCCTCCTCCTACTCCTCCGTTGCCAACCTGTCGCAATTTAAACAATGCCCACTCACTCCCACTCCCACGATAAATCCACGTCCCAATGACTGCGACAAGAATGAGAATTTAATATGCAAAAAGCGTTTCCGCCAAGAGCGAGCGAGATTCGCTAATGAAATTTGCATAAAATTAAGAAATTAAGCTGGCTGGAAATGGAGGCATCACAGCCTAAAACAGCACAATTACAAGTAAAGTAAGTTCAAGTGGAGGGTATGTTAAAAAGCCTGGTAGAGCACTTACCTTTTATGGGAGTGTTCGGGAACACGGGAAGAAAAGTTATTGAAAATTTAGAATATTTGGATTCAGCTGACATAATATTTTACCATCAAATAATTTTTGATCTAGTGAAAACATTAATCAGGTTCTTTAATAATACGTGCTCGGAAAGGAAGAATCGCTTTACTAGAAGCTGGTAAAAGACCAGTTGCCTTCGAACCCAATAAAAAAGGGAATCAAAAGAACCGCTCTGTTGAGATCTTTCCTATCCCGCTCTGGCTTTAAGTACAAGAACAGTTTTTCCTCTATTAAGAGATTAAAATATTTTGAACAATCTTTTGCTCTTTCTTCCATACTTTGCCTGTAATGTACAAGCCAATAAGCAAAAGTATATAATACACCTCTTCGACAGAGACCTTTCTAGTAAGTTTCTTTTGGTTTAGTCTTGGAGACAATATAATGGTTCAGCCTCATGATTAAGCCCTTTAATAAAACTAATTAGGCTTGATGAATATTCTGTCATTTCTATTATAGAACTTTGAATTACTCAATTTTTTATTAGTGTAAAGATATAAAACGATATAAAACTGACTCATCCCGAATTCGTAATCGTGTCCAAGGAAACAGTAGCTCAAACCCTTAAAAAGTGCGCAGTAAACGGATTTAATTATGCCTGTCACATGCAAATGTTTTACATTTGGTGAGTGGATTCGCTCGATTCGCCCGATTAACATGCCATTTGTGTCCATTTGAGTCACTGGAGTGAAGTGTGGAGTGTGTTGACCAACAATTAGCATTGCGCCTCCAAAGCCGTCGTCGCTTATGCAATGGCAGCTAGTTTATGGATTCACTTACTGATTAAATAAACGTGCGTTTGGCCTCCGGACCCGATCACGAGAGTCTTGGCTATCTTGGGAAACGAAGCTCGGATCGGGGAAATGCATATGATGGCGAGACTCAAGAAATGTGTATATTGGAATCTAGTCAAGTAAAGAGATTGTGTGTGAAGCATTCTATGTTTTTCTGCAGAGATAAGAGACATTTTTTCATTATCAGGGCTACAACAAATATGTGTCATATTAGATAATCATCTTATTATCTTATTATGTCTTTCATTGAAATTTTTTTTTCAACATTACTTCAACAAGCTCGTAATTCGAGCCAAATCGAAGTGTGTTTCAAAATTTCCCTGTTATTCTATGAAATGGAATCTTTTTTGTTCTAAATTTGTCATCTAATGTTCTTAACCTTTCCATAAAAATAACATTTAGTGGTTCAAGCACAATCTCTTGACTAGATTTTAAGAAACTCAACTCGAGTCTTGAGACTCGAAATATGAATCTAAAGAAACAGAACCTAAGGATCATAATTAAACAAGCAAAATTTAGAAATTCGTCTATCTGAGTAAAATTTTAATAATACAACTAATAAATAAAAAAGATATTTGAATAAATGTCAAGTAATTCAATATACTTATCTAAAGCAATAGTAAATTTTTCTTCAGAAAATGCATATTAAAGAGATTATCTTAGCTAATAAATAGACATGTTTGAAATCATATCTTAATAGTGTCATTAAATATATTACTTATTTAATCAAATCAAGATTAGATTAAATATCCACTAAAAAAGCTAATTACGCATAGTTTCATATGATAAAGAAGGAAATAAACTAAATAAATCCACCAGTTTTGCAATTATTCAATCCAATCTTTTGGTTTATTACGTGAGTTACCATAAAATACATTACATATTTGAACAACTGATTGCATTGGGCATAAATAATATAATTAAAAGAGATAACATTGTCAATACGAGTGAGTGTGTGTGTGGCGCGTGTGATAAGATTAAATGCTTTTGCTTTGGCCTGAATTTATCAGCAAATAACATCACCAAATGGAAACAAGCTAATGTTCGCACTCCATTTTTTATACTTGCAGACGAGGAAGCCCTAGCCAAAGAGGAGGCCAGTCGGGCAAAGAAGCAGCAGCAGGCGGAGGACAAGGAGACGGAGAAGCGGGAACCCCTCTCGCGTAAGGCTTCCGGAGAGGGTGATCTGATCACCGTTGAGATCAAGCAAGGACCATTGAGGAAGGCGTCGCCACCCAAAGAAGCCCTAACGACCGGCTCGGCTATGAACAGCCACGCGACGGCCACTCAGAACGGACAAACCACGGTCGTTGGACACCATCGCGGATTCTCCCAGCCCTCTGTGACGGTGGCAGCTGCGGCGGCAACGGGCAACACAGCCGGCGATCCATGGTTCCTACAGACCACCGGCCACCAAATGCCGCCCACTGCACCGCTGCGGCACAACAAGCGGCCTGCGCCACAGCCGAACGCGGTTCTGGGTTCGGGAGCCGGCGGCGTATCAGCTGCCGGCGGAGTATCAGCGGTGGGAGCGGTGCTTTTGCACCAACAGCAGTTAAGCCAATCGCAACCGCACATTGTGCCGCCCAGTATACCGCCGCATCATCACCATCATCGCGAGAACAATGTGGTATGTGGTCCTCCCCTCTCCTACAATATATTTTCTAAATTGACCTAACCCTCGGCTTTGACATTGGCTCTCCTTTCAGCATCCCAGCCAGGCGGGAGCGGCGAGCGCCTTGCATTTGTCATCGCATGCGCTTAATAGTCATAATTTAATCAGCAGCGCCAGCAATCATTCGCCCAAGTCTCCCAGCCAGACGCAGCAGCAACAGCAGCAGACGACAACCCAACAGCAACAACAGCAGCAGGCGCCCCACAGTATACTGTCCACGTTTGCGCCCGCACCCACGGCCCCCACCGGCTCAGCGGGATCGCAGCCAGTGGCGGGTACCGCGGCCGCTGTGGCCGCCGTAGCCCAGCAGCAACAACAGCAGCATCTCCAGCTACTGGCCAACTGTGGTGGATCCAGCGGATCGGGCCTAATGTCCTCCTCTCTAAATGCGGCGCAAATGGCGCTTCACAGCGCCGAGAGGGCGCTGCCGCCAAAGAGCCTGGCCTTGAGTGGCAGCCAGCACGGCAGCAATATGCTGCTGCACACAGCGACCCAACCCAGCCAACAGACAACCCAGCCAGCGGCTGTCGGTGGGGTCAGCGGATCAACTGGCATGTCCACCTCTCTGCACAGCTTCGATATCAATGGAGGTGGCGTTGGCGGTGCGGGTGGTGTGAATGCCAACAGCGCGTGGTCCAGCGGTTCTACCACAGCCATGAATCACGCCTCCCTATCGCCCACATCGATGGCACCGCAGCAAGGTCGTTCGCGGTGCGAGGTCAAGCTGAATGCCATGCCGTAAGTGTCAACATAAGGCTACATATTTCACATGTTCCAATGCTAAATATCCCTTCCCTTAGCTGGTTCCATGGCAGCATAACGCGGGACGAGGCAGAGCATCTCCTGCAGCCGCGGGAGGACGGATTGTTCCTGGTGCGCGAGTCCACAAACTTCCCTGGCGACTACACGCTCTGCGTCTGCTTTCAAACTAAGGTGGAGCACTATCGGGTCAAATATCTGGAAAATAAGCTGACCATTGATGATGAGGAGTACTTTGAGAATCTGGGGCAGCTGGTGGCGGTAAGTCCTGAGGGGAAGGCTTGCATAGGCCAGTTCAAGCAATAGCTTTTCCAATTCCCACAGCACTACGAGGCGGATGCGGATGGACTGTGCACACAGCTGATCAAGTGCTTGCCCAAGCTGGGCAAACAAGAGTTCTGCATCAACTCCAAAGATTTCGTAGACAAGGGCTGGGTCATTCCGGAGGCGGAGCTACAGCTGCGTGAGAGCATTGGCAAGGGCGAGTTCGGCGACGTGATGCTGGGCATATTACGTAACGAGAAGGTGGCCGTCAAGATGCTCAAGGATGAAGGGGCCGTGCAGAAGTTTCTTGCTGAAGCCTCGGTCATGACGTAAGTCTTACTAAGTTCTGAAGCCGCATTTCCCAAATTTTAATTAATATTTTTCTTCTCCAGAACGCTGGAGCACGACAACCTGGTCAAGTTCATTGGCCTGGTCTTCACCAGCAAGCACCTGTATCTGGTCACAGAGTACATGAGCAAGGGGTCACTGGTTGATTACCTGCGATCGCGCGGACGACAGCACATAACCAAAAAGGATCAAATCATTTTTGCCTAGTAAGTTTTGAGTAATTTTTGGTAACCATTTGCGAGTTGTAATGAAATGTATTTATTTAAACAGCGACACTGCCTCTGGTATGGAGTATCTGGAAGCCAAAAAGGTTGTGCATCGCGATCTGGCAGCCCGCAATGTTCTCATCTCGGAGGACTGTGTGGCCAAGGTATCGGATTTCGGTTTGGCTCGCGAGGAATGCTACAATCTTGATGTTGGCAAGCTGCCCATCAAATGGACGGCACCCGAAGCTCTGAAAAATGGGGTAAGTTATGGAAAGTGTTGCGGATCTAGGAAATGTATGGCATAAAATATACCATATCGCTATATTAATAGACGTAGATTTATAAAATTTCGATATATCAAAATTGTTTACAATTTAAACATTCCTAATGTAATCAAATCCTCTTTTATTAGCGTTTCTCCAATAAATCCGACATGTGGAGCTTTGGCATACTGCTGTGGGAAATCTATTCCTTTGGACGCGTGCCTTATCCTCGAATTGTAAGTGACATTTCTCCTTTTATTAAATCAGGGATTAATTCAATATTAAATAACTTCCTTATAGCCACTAGCCGATGTGGTAAAGCACGTTGAGGTGGGCTACAAAATGGAGGCGCCGGAGGGCTGTCCACCTGAGATTTATGAGATGATGCGCCAGGCCTGGGACCTCAATCCCGCCAAGCGACCCACATTCGCGGAGCTCAAGGTGAAGCTGCAGCTGCTGAACAATGCTACAGCGTGAGGAGACCCCGAGGGATTGATGCAGGAGAAACTACAACGGATTGTTCAGACCAGTTGCCAACGGAAACAGAGCCAGCGCCAGATCCGGAAGAAGCGAAAAGCTAAAACCAACACCGAACACTGAACGCAACAATTTTTCGTACGATTATATACATACTTGAATATATAACTAATTTACAACAATTTATTTACATATATAATTTATGAAGTAAGTTTTGTAAGCCTAAGCGAAGAGATGGAACCCAACACAATCAAGCAATGTTAGTGAGTTGCGCCAGCTTCCGACATATAATTAAATACGAACTACGGAAGAGGTCAAGAAGGTGGGAAAGAAGAGCTTCTGTGTAGCCAACCTACTACCCACTACCTTCAACTACCACATTATTACGTTATCTGTGTACACTGTGTAACTGTAGCTATTTATTATCCCCCTTTTTGGATCGGACTCCACTGTAAGATTTATTTTCTGTATCCTGTATCTTTGTGTTATAGAATACGCATACATATGAGCGCGCCTCCACCTCCCTTTGGGGGCAAGCAATTGTTTATAGAATATGTTTCCCCATTGAAGATCACAACTTTTATTCGAGTTTCCGTTTCTGTTTGTAGCACAAAAACCAGGGGGATGGGATGACCACATAGCACTTGTCCAACAAGTCGTTGGGGAAGAGATCAAGCTGAGAATTAGTTAAATTTAGTTACATTTATTTGTATTGGAAATCAAAAAGAAGACAGCATAAAATTATACTTAAAAGAAAGAACGAAGGCGACCCCAGTCGCGTGTCCTTAAACTCAAAAAATAAAGAGAAAAGTAAAGAGTAAAAAGATAAAAACACTTGTGAAAATATGCATTACATTACAACTTCTACATATAATACAACAATACACACATAAACTACGTATTTAGCATATGAATCGATTAAAAATAATATAAACACATAAATTATTATATGCGCCAAGTTCGTGAATATTCGTTCATTATTCGGTCCGTTCTTCTAACAAGGAATCTCCTACTCTCTGTACTCTAATCGAACCGAACCGATAACGGCAAAGTAAACCTGTAATTTATTTTATAAAGAGTTACCCCTTTAATTTACTTAATAATAGCCACGTAATATGTTAAGCGAAACCTTGTACATTTATGCGTTTTAATTTCCAAACCAGCGGCAGCCACTTTGCTTTAACGTTTAATTTTAGTCTACTTTATGTGAAACACACCCACACCACACGCCCCTCACAAAACACACGTCCACATGACACACATACAATTAATTAATTTTAAAGTTATTATTTTTTTAAAACAAACACCACAAACACATCTATCCATATTGTAAAAGAAGGGAAGTTCTTTGCGTTAGCGAGACCCGTGAGAGATAAACACACAACAATCCGCACCACTACCACACGAAACTTAATTGAGGTGATTAAACGATGGCAGAGAGAGTTCTAAAACTTTTAATAAAAGTAAAGAATACAAGCATGAAAGCGAAAACGTATTTTTATTAAAACTGGGCACACATTTAGAAATATATATAGTAGATATGAACCGCGAAATTCGCGCCCTTTAAGTTACTTGAAGATTATAGACTTCCGAAAATATTTGAATTTTTTATTCACAAATATAAAAAACTTTTAGCTTAAGGGGCATAAATATTCCTTTATTTCAAATAATTCCTTATAGCTAAGGTCAAAGGACATCCGTTTTTCATTTACACTTTCATGGTAACTTTATTTCTGAATTTAATACAATATAAAGAGAGAAAATATTTGCAATTTTATCTAAACGAAACAATAACGATCTAGCGATTGACTTAAAGCGCCCACCTATTTCTGCAGGCGCCGCGTTGCCTTGCGGATGGGCCGGTTCTCCGGTGGTGGGGCAAACATGTTCCCAGCGTTCGCCTGCTGGACTGGACTAGCGGCGCCAGTGAAGTTAAAGGCTCCGGCCGGATTGCTGGCTGGAGGCGCCGGCGCGGGACTGCCGAAAACATTGGGTGCTGGATTGCCACCAGCGCCACCGAAGCTAAACGGCTTGGCCGTATTCATGCTCTGGTTGCTGGGCGGCGAAGCAATGCCGCCAGCAGCAGCTCCGCCGAATGAGAAGGGGGCGTTGCCGGCTGTGGAATTGTTGGCGGCGTTCTTGGCTCCGCCGAAGGCAAAGCCTCCCGCCTTGGCTTGGTTCTGGGTGGCAGCCACCGCACTGGCGAACAGGTTTCCACCCATAGTCGGGGCAGCGCTGGGAGCTGCCGTTGCTGAGCTACCGCCAAATGCAAAGGGTTTGTTCTGATGGGTTGTTCCTGCTGCTGGTTGTGGCGCTGCTGCTGGGGCTGCTGCCGGTGCTCCAAATCCTCCAAAGCCAGACGATGTAGCAGGAGCTGGTTGAGTGGAGGCATTGCTGCCGCCGCCAAAGCCAAAAGTGGGTTTAACGACTCCTGTATTGGCGCTCGCTGGACTTCCAAAGACATTGGTCGGCGCCGGATCATCCTTTTTGCTGAAAGAGAAGCCTCCAGATGCTGCGGCTGGTGATGCTCCTGCTGCCTGGTTGCTGGTGTTTCCGCCAAAGCTAAAGCTTGGCTTGGCGGCGGGACTACCAAACAAGTTTACTGCACTGGGCTCCTCAGTCTTTTTGGCCGCGGCGGCGGCAAAGGAGAATCCTCCTGTTGGTGCAGGTGCTGCTGTCGGCTGTGCGCCACCAAATGCAAACGGTTTTGTAGCCGCAGGCGAAGCAGTGGCTCCACTACTACCAAACATAGGTGTTGACGGTTTGGTTGATGATCCGAAAGCAAATGCGTTGCTGGTGGGCGCAGGTGTTGGTGTCACTGCTGCTACCGTTGGGGCTACGCTGCCAAAAGCTGGCGGAGGAGCAGCCTTATCACCTCCACCGAAGTTGAGAACAGCACTGGGTTTGCCATTCGAGCCTTTGTCTCCTCCTCCTCCAAATGCAAATATAGATTTGTTGACATCAGTGTTGCTGCTCGTTTCCTTGGCAGCTGATGCTGCTCCTCCAAAACTAAAGGGCGTAGCTGCAGCAGCGCCTGCATTTTGTCCAAAAGGAAGGCCTGTGGCCGGTTCCACTGGCTTTGTGGCTGCTCCTCCTCCAAAGCTAAAGAGATTCGTGGCTGCCGTAGCCGAGTTGGTTGTTGGAGTCTTGAAGGCAAAGGCATTGGCCGGTTCTGTGGATGTAGCAGCTCCCTCTGATGCTGCAGCTGGTGCTGGTGGCTTAAAGGAGCTGCCAAAGGTCTTATCCTGACTGCCAAAAATACCTGCTGGTTTCGAAGCTTCCGGTTTTGAATTAAAAACACTCCCAAAGGTGGTGCTGGCCATGGGTTTGCTTTCCGCCGCTCCATTGGTAGCTTGTGTGGTGCTTCCGCCGAAACTGAATACTGCCGATGGCGCAGGAGTTGCCCCGCCATTAGAGGATGAGGTTGATTGCCCAAAGGCAAACATTGGGGCTGCTTTCGGTGGAGTTATCATGCTGCTGGTGGCCGTGGATGTTGTGCCAAATGGAGATGTGGTCGCTGTGGTGGTGGCTGCAGTCGGCTGACCGAAATTTAGTGTTGGTACAATGCTTGGCAGGACAGTAGCCGTTGCGGTGGTTGTTCCAAAAGTCAGTGAAGTTGTGCTCGGTTTCCCCAAGCTGGCGACTGTCGTTGTAGGTGTACCTGTCTTTGTTGTTTCAGTTTTGAAGCTTGTGGCAGCGCTTACGGTGGGTCCGTTGGTAGTAGCTGGTGATTGTCCGAAGGAGAACACGGGCGCTGTACTGGAGCTACTGCCGCTGCTAGTGGTGGTGGTGGTAGATCCAAAGGACAGTGTGGGTCCTGTGGTTTTGGGACTGCCAAAGGTAATTAGGGGCTGATCTGACGTTAATTTGGGACCTAATGGAGTGGCAGGCAGGTTAAACTTGGGTTGAGCAGCTTCTGGGGCTTTGTCTGTGGTTACTGAAGCTGATGATGGGGCTGCAGAGGGAGCTGGTGCTGCCGCTATGGCTGGAGTTCCTCCAGTTGCTGCTGGAGCTGGAGCTGGTGCAGCTCCGGTTCCTCCTGGAGCGCCTTCTTTTGGCTTTCCAAAAGCTAGCTTTGGCACTGTAGTAGTTGTGGTTGTCGTTGTCGGCGCCGCAGGCACTATCAATTGGTTGTTCAATATAACTGGCTTGCTGGGGGACGTGATGGTCTGGGCAGCGGTGAAAATGCTGGTGGTAGCGGTGACTGTTGTGGTCGTAGTAATTGTTGTAGTGACCGTAATGGTCGTTGTGGTGGTCTTAGGAGCAACAACCGACGAATTGATGGGTTTAATGGGCGTTGGAAGACCTGCGGGCGCTGGCAGTAGTGTGGAGTCGGGCTCATCTGGTTCACCTTGGTACAGTTCACCCTTCAATCCGCTCAGCATGATGGCCAGCTTGGTCTTTTGTGTGCGCTCCACACTGGGATTTCTTAAGCCCAGCATAGAATTCTGCTGCTTGGGCTTCACGAACTGTATGCCCGCATATTCCCCGGCATCCACATCGGGGCTGTTGAGATCCTGACGCGGCCGTTCCACTGTTGGTTGCGATGGCTGTCGCGCATTGAACAGGGTAAGCTTCGGCTTCTCTGCTGCAGGCGGAGCAACAGCCTCCGCAGGGCGATGATCACTACTGCGGCTCTTAGCGGGAGGTGCTGAGATCGTCCTTGCTGGCGCGACGGCCGGAACAGCGGGAATGGGCACGCTTTGTGTCCTGCCGATAGACTCAGCATCCACTTTACGTTGAACCTTGGACTTGGGTGAAGTTTCCGGCGAACTGGTACTGACGACGGACTCGTTATGGCTTCGCTGCAGGCTCTCCCGCATGTCAAAAAGTTTCCGCTTGTTGCAGTGCCGTTGACTGGAGCTCAGCGAGGAGGCAATATCGTTGCTGTAGCTGCAGTTCCGCCGCTTGGCCACCTGCTCCGGCGACTGGCGGGGCGAGACCGCGCCATTGGAATACATATGTTGCAGAGTCGCTGGCGGAACGGGCAAAGAGGTCAGATTGTGCCTTATAGGAACGGCGACGGTCAGCTCCCGCTGCCTTTTGAAGGACTGATGCTGCTGCTGCTGTTGCTGCTGCAGCCGATGTAGTTCGAGTTGGTGTTGGTGATGGTGGTGCTGGTGCTGATGCTGATGAAGGTCCACAAAGTCCTCTCGCTGGCAGCTTCTTTTCGTAAAGTCGTGCGCCGACTGTGTATCCTGAAAGCAACCGAAACCTAAGCTCGTATCGATCTTGCTGCATCCCACACGATGCAAACTTACACCACTGTTGATGCGTTTCCGCGAGATTTCCTTGAGCTCCTCCAGAACACTTCTGGTGGGTTCACACTCGTGCTGTGGATGTGGCGGATGCAGGATGGGTCGATTCTCCCGCGACAATTGGTCCTGATCGTTGGTCTTGAGCGCCACACCGACCAGTGAGTTGGATCGCATCAGACTAGATAGTGTGTTGCCGGAATAAAAGCTTCGTTCTGGCGGTGCAATCTTGGTCAGCGAGAGTACCGGGACACTTGATTTGTAGGGCAGTGGTGGGGCTGCGGGCCGTCGCGAATGCGACAGTGGACTGTACAAGTTGCTGACAGACATGCTGCGTTGCAGACCAGCACCACTGCCATTGCTGCGTCCTCCAAGTCTGTTCTCATGGTAGGCTGCAATGCGAGAGGTCAGGCCACTGCTGTGCACATCGGCAAAGGTCCTGGAAATATCACAAAAGTAATTAGAGTAAGTTCAAGGATAATTTAGAGATTAAGAGTATCCTGGACAATTATGACACATGTCCTGGTAACCTGTTTTTCCACTTGCTCTCACCTGGGATCCAACTGACTAAGATTCAGTTTTTGTCTTGATATGTTGCTGTTGCTGCTACTGCCTGCTGTGGCCGAAGCCAGTGTCTGGCTGGTCAGCGTTTCCTCCGGGGTCCGACTGCCTTTGCTGCTGATCACGCTGTTCCGCCTGAGGGGACTCAGTGTCATTAGAAAGCTATTGGGCATGGGGCGGTTGCCGCTGAAATCACAAAACAAAGGAAAACACTTTTAAAAAGCTTCTTATGCGGATGTGGCAGGCACATCACACTTACATGGAATCAATCCGCGTGGAGTCGGCCATGGGGCTGTTCATGTGCAAGCGACGACGCTCCATGCTGTCCAAGGTAAAAAACAGGTTATTAGTGCTGGGCGATGGCGGGCAACAAAACACTCGGAGCTCGGGCGGAATTATCCTCGCTTAACTGCACGCCTTTGAGCTCTGAAAACCAGGTTTTATAAAGTATTTTGCAAAGTCAAACAATTTTAACGCACCTGGCGAAATGTCTGTAGTGTGACTGTGGCTGAAGCGCCAAAATATATCTCGGGGACTGGCAATGAAAATACAGACGCCGATTAAAATACTAAAATATACCAAGGCGATAAGAGTATCGATGTAAATTCGATAATAATACCAAATAACGTTTTTTATTGTTATTTTACGTATTTAAACATTTATATTTCTTGTTTTTTCAGCTTTTGAGCCAATTAATACTTTTGTACGTCAAAATTGTATAACAAATAAAATTAAATAAATAAAATAACAAATTAAATTAAATCGTCGCATAATTCCATAATTTAAAACTAATATTTAACGTTAATTTCCGTCCGATTCGAGATCATCTTTATTGTTATTGGACTCCGCCCGAAATGCGTGCATTTTAGATCGCAGGTGAGCCTTAAGATGTGTGTTGCGCTGGAAGGATTGTTCACAGATGGAGCAGCTAAAAATTAAAAAGTCTATTAATTCTTTGCCTTTTGAAAGATCCGAGAGATCAGAGTACTCACGAATAGGCCCTTACGCCAGTGTGTATTAACTCATGACGCTTGCGGCCGGAAGCCGAGCTAAAGGTTTTGTCACAGTGCGTGCAGTTGTATGGTCGGGCGTTTGTGTGAATTCTGGAAAGGATTATTTTAGTTAGAACTGAGTGCATTCTTTATGGGTCCAAGGGTTAACTCACCTCTCGTGGATTACTCGGGTGGTGCTGTTGTGGAAGCTCTTGGTGCAGAATCGGCAGGCGTAGGGCCGTTCGCCCTTGTGCACTATCCGCTGGTGCAGCGAAAGAAGGTGGTCTGTGTAGAAGCGCCTTCCGCACTCCTCGCAGGCAAAGTTCCTTATACCCGTGTGCCGAAGCATATGCAGCTTAAAGTTACTCTGGTCGGTAAAGTGGCGGCCGCACTGCTCGCACACACAGTCGCGCAGGCGCTGCTGTCGCTTCCGCGCCACGATCTCGTCTTCAGTCATGTTCTTCCACGTCACGTACTGTTTTTTTTTTCTCGGCTTCGGCTCCACACTTTCGGGCTTCGATGTGCTGCCTCGTGGGCGACCGCGATGCTTCACTGACGCGGGCTGTACGGGAGAGGCCGGGCAGGAGCTGTCCGTAAGACTGTCATGCTCGAGTTCACCCTCATTTTCAGATGAATCCTGCTCGCGATCCGGCTGAAGCTGTCGTGAAGAGCTCGGAAAGGAGAAGTCTGTGGAGCAGTCCTCTTCGACTTCACCCTCAGATCCTGCAATGCGGCTGAAAAACTCTTCGGTGCTGGTTTCGTATATGGTTTCGAACTCTCCGGTGACACTAGTGTCCAGAGTGTCATTCTCCACTTGCGCTTCGGCCTGTTCCTCTCCGGCATCGACACAACCGTCAAGCTCTTCAAGGAAATCATTGTCTGCCTCAGGGGAGTCGTCATCGACATAAGGCGGGCCCACGGTAGCGCCGTTGATATCCTCCTCCTCCTGGGGTTCACATTCCTCTATCTCCTCCTCCTGATCGCCTGTCTCCCGTTTGGGAACATCTCTTTTGGGAATCTTGCCGCACTGCAGCAGATCCTTCTGTGTTCGGAGGCACCGTTCCCGAAATACAGTGGCCAGCTTCAAGTCGTGTAGACAGCAGCCGCAAATAGAACTGGGCAGCGCTGGATCATTGTCGATCTGCAAGTACAGGCGAATAAACCCTTAATTCTTAGGAAAACCAGTATTTGATTCAAACTTACCTCCGCACCGGTCACCTGTATAAGGTTTAGCAGCAAAGTGGCGTTCTCGACGCTAAAGAGATTCTTGGGCCTTGCGTTGTATATGACGCCGGCGCAGGTCCGGCACTGAAATGGCATTTTTAAGCTTGGATATAGTCAAGAATTAAGTTAAGCGAGCATAAACAAAATTTGGGAAAACGAGAAGGAATCAGCTGTATTGTTATCGATGCTATCGATATCTGCGCTCCGGCCGTCTATGCCACACACACTAGCACACTGGAACGTAAACAATAAACAATTAACTTAAAAATAGAAAAGCTCAAGATGCGGAATAGGAACTGTCGCGTTTGCTCCGGACAGGAGGCTTCAATTAACATTTTTGTGCCTGAAAACATTCACCTAGTTCGCCAAATTCATTCCATTACGGGAGTAGAGGTAGATGGCTGCAAATAATTAACATTTAACACATTCCTGCATTCTATTTCGCAGCTAGGTAATAGAGAAGAACTTTCCAGTCATCTGTGCCTGGTTTGCCAGGGCGATCTGAACGCAGCTTTGCAATTCCGCCAACGCTGCATTATATCCGAAAATCAGAATCTGGAGAGGATCAACGCAAAAGATAGCCCCATACAGCCAGAGGAGCAGCATGAGGATATAGATGACACCGAAATTGAGTTGTATTTCACCCAGAAGGAGCCTACAGAACTCATTGAGTTCCCTGGAGAAGCTGAAAGAAAGGCACCCAAGAAACCAAAACCAAACCCAGGTGGCCGAGGTGGACCGCACGTCTGCGAAGATTGTGGTAAAAGCATTAACTGCTGGACAAACTTTTTAGAGCACAAGCTGAGGCACACGGGCATCAAGGATTTCCATTGCCAGTTCGGGTAAAGTTTTGAGAATGAGTAGGGTACATTGGAATACAATTTTCAATACTTATGTTTCCTTCTGACAGATGCGGCAAGAGCTTTGTCACCCGCAAGGAACTGATTCGCCACAATCGAACACACACGGGCGAAAAGCCTTTCGCCTGCAGCTACTGTCCTTCACGGTTCTCGGATGCCAGTTCCCGACAGCAGCACCATCGACGTCACCGGGACGAGCGCAATTTTCAGTGTGACGTCTGCGAGAAGACCTTCATCAGTTCCGGCTGCCTCAGCAAGCACAAGGCGATACACTCTTCAGAGCGGCCGTTTTAGTAAGCTTACGCTTAATTGTCTAATTTTTTTCTACCTTAAAATTCTATCCTTTTTAGCTGTGAAATCTGTGATAAGAGCTTTCAAAGAAAGTCCCATCTGCGTAAGCATTTGACCACCATCCCTCATCTGGAAAATGCGAATGTGTAAAATATTGAAACTGTATTTTTAAATTTAAAATATTATATTATTAATTCCATTAAGATATTGTTAAAGCCCAAAACTTGTTCTCTGATCTTCTTCATCTCGTCCAGATTTAAAATATTATCTAACTCATGATTAAAAGAATACTTTTTAACATCCGGCTCGGACCATTTGTACTCTTTTTATTTACAATTACTAATAGTAGGGTTTTACGTTAATTGCATTCGTTGGTGACTAGTACAGCTCCGAGTGTCGCATAGCGTCGGTATTCTGGTGCTTTCTCATAGTCAGTTGGTGGGTCATTGTCCCGATATGCTGCTCCAGCTGATGCTTGCGGGAGAAGTTCTTATTGCACGGTCGACAGCTGAAAGTGTAAATTGTAAATAAATATTGCTAGCAGCTCGAAACTTGACTTACAGAAAGGGTTTTTCTCCTGTATGGGTGAGCATGTGGTTCTTTAGCACATTGGAATATGAGAAGGACTTGCCGCAGGTGGGGCAGGTGAAGGGTCGCTCATTCGTGTGTGTCCTGCAAGGCCAACGGGGAAATTCATAAATTTAGTAATGCTACCTTTAAGGCGGGTGTCTTTGGAATCACCTCTCATGGCGTATGCTCGAGCTACGGTCTGCGAAGGCGCGGTTGCAGTATTTACACATGAAAGGCTTTTCGCCCGTGTGTACGCGGATGTGGCGGTTCAGCTCGGAAGGACCAGCAAACGTTTTGCTGCAGATTCTAAAATAACAAATATACTTAAATATGATTCCCACACTAGATAGCCTTCTTGTTTCACTCACTCGCATTCGAACGGCTTCTCGGCCATGTGACGACGCATGTGTATGTTGAGAGCCGCCCGCTTGGAGTAGATATTTCCGCAAATCTCGCACATTATGTTTGTGGTGGACTCCTCGGGAGAGGATTTGCAGCTTAAAGGCACAGACGTCATCTCCTGGGCAATACCTTGCGTTAGGCCGACTGAAGAATTCCGGGGTCGTCCACGACCACGCTTGCCAAGTCGAGTCTTACGCACCTTGGGCTTGCGACAGCGTTCTTCGGGATTGTAGTCACTGTCGCTGCCTTCCCGCACTAGCAAGTCATTTTCGTCCAGCTCATCCGCCACCACATCCATTTCGTAGGGCTGCTCCGTTTCCGCAATGCCGTCCTCCAGGCGCTCCTCCAGCATGGCCTCCAGCTCCATGCCCTCCTCCTCGGTATTGATGAAATCGCTGGTGGCCTCGTAGATATACTCCGCCACTATGTGCGGCACCTCATCTGTAGGCTCAACCTTCATCTCGGCCTGGTAAGGAAGAATAAGTACTCCTCAGTTCAAAGGCGCTCTATCGATGTCGGTGGCCCACTTACCTTGACAACATTGGTGGTGAGCGCCACCTGGCACAGCCGCCGGAAGTCGTGGGCGTTGGTCAGCTTGTCCAAGCAGCTCAGGCACAACATACTGGGAATGTCCTGCAGCGGCACGGGCTGCAAAAGGAAAGGAGTCAATGGTATTTGACACACAGAGGCCTAGTAATCAACTCACTTTGATGCTGACCACTTCCTCCAGCTTGCGGACCAGCTCGCGACACTCCTCGTCCTCGTCATCAAACAGAGGCGTCATCGTATCCGCGTTAATGTGGTCTGTCAAACAGATCCGGCACAGCATAAACTCGGGCATGGTGGCTCCGTTCGCAGTCGCAGGCAGAAAAATTCAGGAAAATAAACAAGCGTCTGCAGCACTGCCTCTCCAGGGTTGTCAAGCGCTGCATAACTATCGGAGGTGCTGTCAGTAATCGATAAATCAATAAACGATTTAAGGCAGCAAAACATCAGGATCATCACTCTCTTTTAATAACTCCGCTGAGCTCATAAGCTCACCATAAAATTCAAAAATGACAATGATCGTAATAAAGAATACGGAAATACAATTATCAATTGAATTTATTCTCCGTTTAAATAGCAATTACAAATTCAAAGAAGAAACGACTATCGATAAAACCTATCGAAAAAAGTTCACATCCCATACCGCCAACCCTAGCGTCTTATGTTTTTTGGTTTTAAATCGGAGGGAATCATAAAATCTTAATCCTAATCTTAATCTTAAAAAGCACTTCGATTTACATTTTAAAAGCACACCATGGAAATCAGCATCAAGTGGAGCATATGCCGCACCTGCATGGCCGAGGGGTGCTCCACACTGCAGCCGCTTTTTCAATCTCAAGCCGCCGAGCATTTGAATCAATATGCCGGCCTAGTTGTGAGTTTAAAAAACGCAAACTCAATGTAGCTTACACATTAATGGTTACCCATTTAGGTGGAACAGGATGATGGATTGCCCGATCAGATTTGCGCGGATTGTGTTGATACTCTGGAGCAGGTCCACCACATGATTGCGATGTGCAGACGCTCCGATGAGAATCTAAAGAATCTCGTGAGCCAAACCATGTCCTCGTCTGCGATTTTGAAGACAACCGTCACTGATATATCCCCTCCGAGCAAAAGAAAGCGTACCAGAAAGCAAGAGCTCAGTGCACAGACACGCGGATTTTTTTCGGACGATGAAACTCCCGATGAGGAATTTTCAATAAGACTTGTTTCAAAATTTGAATCTCACTTGACTGAAGAGGAAAGCTGGCAAGTTTTCGAAGAGGAATACATCAATCCGGACAATGAATTCAAAGCCACCTCCTCGCAGGGCAGTCCCATAGCCATACACAACGGGACAGAATCACAAAGTTCAGATAACGCCTCCAAGGACGAGCACAAGACGAATCCCAAACCTCCCCAGCGCAAGTCCCATAAGCGGAAGCGTCTCGAAGAAAAGAAGAGCTACGACTGCGAGTAAGAGTTTAAGCTGTTATGTTTACAAGTTCACTAATTTTATGCTGATTTCAGGGTCTGCAGCAAACACTTCAACGCCGCCTGCAATCTGACCTCTCACATGCGAACTCACACAGGCGAGAAACCCTACCAATGCGCTCACTGCTCGCGCCGATTTGCCGATCACAGTAGTTTTCGGAAGCACAAACGGTAGGCTGCTATTACTTTGATAGTATTAACATTTTATACCTGGCTATGTTTCCTATCTAAGGATACACACGAATGAGCGCCCCTATGCCTGCAACATCTGCAAAAAAGCCTTTGCCTTGTCCAGCTCTCTCAAGATTCACTACGTGACGCACTCCTCCGAAAGGCCCTACACATGTCACCCCTGCAAGAAGTCATTCCGCCTGAAGCATCAGCTCACGGCCCACGAGAAGACGGATACACATCGCTTGTTCTGCGCCGGGTCAGCCCACAAGTCCAGCAAGCTAACAAGTAAAAATAATACGAAATAATAAAAAATGCTTAAGAATTCATCTAGTTCATTTGTTTTCTAAACATAACTTGCAATACTTGTAGTTAACTTAAACTAGGCGTAAGCGGAGGACCTTAAGTGTCCTCACAGTCTTCGGCATGGGCCATGGAATCCATCAACTCAACTCGGCTGCGATGGATTTGAGTCGAAAGGTGGGCCTTTAGCTGGTGAAGCAGGGTGAAGGACTTCGAGCATATGGAACAGCTGAAGGGAAGTTATGAATAAGAAAGGTGTTTCTTTTGGAAAGGGTACTCTTCCCTACCTGTAGTTTTTTTCGCCAGAGTGGACCAGTATGTGGTTCTTTAGGATAGCCGTATGCGTAAAGGTCTTTCCGCATTCCTGGCAGGCGTAAGGACGTGTGTTGGTATGGACTCTCTCGTGGCGAATCCTTTCGCTGCGATCGGAAAAGTGACGGTCGCAGTGGGCGCACTTGTAGGGTCGCTCGCCCGTATGACGACGCATATGCGCGCGAAGCTCTCCCTTTTGGCGGAAGGTCTTGTCGCAGAGTCTGAAATACATTACCAAATATAATAACAAATTCTGTAAAATGTATTTTTCTCTTACTCGCACTGGTTGGGCTTGTAGTCTCTATGGGCCATCATGTGGGTCGTGAATAGATTTTTTTCAAATACTTCGCCGCAGAGACTGCACGTAAATGTTGAAGGCTGCTCGCACTCTTGGCCCTCGATCTTAGTTAACTTCGCCCGGGCACCCTTCTCCTTTCGCTTTCCCTTGAGTTCGCTATCTGGCTTGCGTGGCCTCCCGGGCTTGCGCTTTGCCGTCTGATCGGCCGAGAGTGAGAAGAACTCTTCATCGTCAAGCTCTTCCCCATCGAAGTCAACTTCGTAGAAGTCTGCATTGAAAAGTGAAGTATCGTCAACAGACTGGCTATTGTCTTCGACATATCCTTCCATCTTTGCGTCGTTTTCGTGAAGTTGAGAAATAAAAACCTGGTCAGAACCCTTCTCAGCTTCGCCCTCGACCTGCTCAGCCATAATTAAGTCGTTGTTGTCAAGCCCTTGCTGCGAGGAAGCCTCTTCCAGCTGTTCCTCCTCTATCGCTTGGAGGAACTCCTCCTCCTCGTGATAGGGGGAACCTGCGTAGTTCAGTTGTAGCTTCTCGTAAAGATATTCCATGTAGTCGGCATCGCTGGCTTGAGCTAGATACGCCGGTCTCTCTTGATCCGGACAACTTGTCGTCCAATAAACCTGCGCATTCAGGCACAACTGCCGAAAGTTGAACCACATATTTACGAATTCGCAGCAGCTGCTACAGGCGGTGTTGGGCATCGTGGTAGACTCCCGAACCTGCGGGAAATTGGACAGTCAGTTGAGATGCATTTTGTGGGCACCACCGTACTCACCCTGATGCCACAGCAGAGTTGAACCCTTTCTGCTAGCCGATCCTCGCCCTCTGTTTGCTCCTCGAACAGGTAAGTCATCGTTTGCTCCTCGAACTCGCCCATGCAAATCCGGCACTTTACCAGAACCATCGGCGAAGCGGCGTTGTTCATCCTGGCCGACGGGTAAGAGCTTGGAAGCAAGGATTCCCAAAAAAATACGTTGTAAACAAAAAATCCAGTCCAATAGAGGTGGAAGAACGTCGATGAATCGATGCCTAGAGCTGGGAAACTATCGAGGTATCAACTTTACCTCCGATGTCAATGGACTGTTAGCAATATAACATCGATGCATCGCCTAAATCGATATTAACAAAAAACATCGCTAAGAATCACTAATATATGGGACCGTTGCGTATCCGCCTGGCCGATGATAGATACAAAATTTATCAATGATTGCAATTTTAAGAAAAGCTGAAAAAAGCGAAATATACATACCCTTTTCCTACCACAAATTAATTTTTTTTAAATTTATCTGTATTTGGGATATTGTATTTTGAATTTATATCTATATTTACAGCTGTGTTCAATGAAATAGCAGTGCTTACGACCTGCACTTTAAAGATGGGAAAATACTATTACAAACACTATTTTGAAATCAAATTTTTTCATAAA
>VNJV01003292.1:0-14573 GCA_008042635.1 Drosophila nikananu | reverse complement strand
CCCCCACACAGCTGTATTTAAAGTAGGCAACCGCAGAAACGGAAACCCGAAACAAAAGTCTCCAGTCGCGAGTCCTGAGACCCCCGACTTTCCACGGGCTTCTTCTTTTCAAAAATCGTTGCGAAAGTATTTCCACTTGGAAATTCCCTTGCCCCAAAGGGTTCTTTACACCCCGCGAGCACACAGCTTTATTGTCCAGATTCTGGGGGCTTTTACGACAACAGCTGTCCGTTTACGGTGAGAACTATACACATTACACCCTCACTCTATGTGCGGCTTAATTGCTTTATTTATTTTTATTGCAGTAAAAACAGAAAATATTGCGACACTCATAATTAAAGCACATACTAGGTGTGGGCCAGAAGGCCTTCTAAATTAATGACTAGGATTATTTGGCTTTTATTATAACGGGGATAAATATTTAATATGCGGAGTATTGGCAGTTCATATAACAATTAATTTGATTAAGGAGCCTTAATTCGCTGTTTTTATTAGGCCAATAAAAATATGGGAATTTATTCGTGTAACAATATTTCTAGTAGCCTTTGAAAATGTAAAGAGCTTAATACGGCTTATGAAATAAATATTTACTTATTCTTAATTACATTTATAATTGATTATATTGATTTCTTATATATCTTTTTAAGTTTTCTGTGGCTTTTTAACCTTCTTCTTTAATAAATTATTATAATCCCACGCATATTCGCCGCAGAAGTCAGCTCGCTAAAAGGTTTACATTTCTAATTAAATATTTACGCAATTTAATACGGCATTTAAGTGTACTTTTTTAATTTTGCCAGCACTCTCTCGCTATTTTTCTTTTATTTCGCTTTTTGGGCTTTCATTAATTGTTTTGTGACTCCGCACACATTGGCGATAAATGATTCATGTACAGTTTTTAAAAAGACAAAAGGAACTACTGTTAATGTATACAAACACATGTGGTTTTTTGTAATTTAAACAATTTATGAAATGAACTTCAGCTCAATGAAATTCTTTGCAAAAATGGATAATGCGTTAAATAATAAATCTCTTCATTCGATGGATTTTCACAGCGACAGCTGTTTTAACACAAAAGACTGACGTGTTTTGTTGTAACCTGATTTCACCTATAAAAGCTTCGGATTTTGTGCGAAATAAGCCATTTTTAAAAATGAAAATTTGTGTAATTCTTGTGGTTGTATCGCTGGCTGCCCTCTCCGAGGCCTCGGGACGTGGTCCAAGTCACAGCGTTACCTGGGGGGCCAGGACCTTCAGGGACATGCATTTGCGCAGGGAGATCGTCACGGAAAAGTCAAAGTTCCTGCGAGTGGTGACTCGCGATTGGACTTTTAAGCAACAGGTTGGCTTTGCATTTAAATTTAATATTTCTCCCTAATTAATTTATATTTTTTAACTTCCTTTTAATAGAAATACAAGCGCACCATCACCCAAATTGTGATCACGGACCAGGTCAGGGATGGCAATGGTGGCTATGCCTACTTAACGGCTGGTGGACCCCAGAGCTCCTATGCCAAAATCCATTTCAAGAGTCAACGCAACCAGGGATTCAGCTTCATTGTTGACATTTACGGCATTTAATATCTCGGGCATTGTTCTGCTTTTAATTATAATTTCTCTGTATACCTTGGCTCCTTACAGATAGTTTGTTTATTTCATGGAGAGAACACATATTTGCATACTGAATATATATCCGCAAGCGTACTTATACTGCGTACACACACTGTACACACACTCCGTGCAGTGTGTGTATTTTATGGGGAATACCATTTACACAGGCCAAATGAACTGCAGCTAATTTGCAGTTGGCGTGTAATATTTATTTAGGGCTTCTGATTGATCGGGGCGTGCGAATTCATACATTTTGGTGGCTTTAACAATGGTGTGAATGGCTATTTTCAGTTTAATGGTGGTAATAATAGTGAAAGAGGAGAAATGCAATGAAAAATGGGGGGAAAACTAGTGGGAAATGGGTGGAAAATGGGTTTAAAATGAACAATCAAGGAGAGAATTTAAGCTTTTCTGCTGTAAATATAGCAAAATACCTTTTAGAAGGAGAAACATCGTGTAAAGAATCAGATGAATCTTAAAATGTGTATTTTATAACACTTACAATGGCATTTAAACTTGGTTATATATTTTAAAGGCTGGAATATTTGATTAAACATTTTTTTTTTGCTTAAAACTGACTGTACAAAGACCCAACTTTGAAGGTTATATGGCCAAAGTAAGTGACGAGTTGTGGGGGCGGCGCTGCTCCGCCACCACGAACTCGTAATTACCCGGCCCATTCCGACTAACGAGGCAAGTGCAATTTTCGGTTGGGCAAATGGGGAAAATATAGCCCGCAAAAGCCTGTGAAACCCTTGGCAGGCGTAGGCCCTTTGCCTTTGCCATTTAGCCAAATGTCAGGCACTTAGCCTTAGCCAACAGGCAGAGCCCCGAACCCTGAAGGAGCCCTCCTAAAAACCACCCAAAAGGCCACCCTCTGCCATCAACCCGTGCGAAAGTCAAACAAATCCAATCAATGTTACGCCGCCGACGACACATATATACATGTATCTACGGACTTATGTATGTACGTATGCCTGCATATATGCAAATTAGCTGGGGTTATAAAATGTAATGTATTGGATGCATACATACACCATGTACATACATCCCTTGGCTACGGCAAATCGTCCATTGATGCGTGTGGAGGTTGTGTGGGGACGTGGAGATGTGCGGATACCATCAATCGCAACGAATTAAAATTTTATTATGCCGTATTCCCCAAACGAGCGGAGAAGAAGGTTGCCAGTGGCTGCCTCTCGGATCTTTTATGGCTTGCCAATGTAAATGGTTTTGTCTCACCAGAAACTGGAAACCCGTAAACCGAAACCCCAGAACGAGGAATCAAGACTTCCAGTAAATGTGGGTTAACAGGTCCTAGCTCTGCCTCTCTCTCTCTCTATATCTATCTCCATCTCTCCCTATCTCTGTCTCCATCTCCTTTCGGCCAAAAAGGTGCAACGAGTTGCATTGTGGCATTTGTGATTGACGGGCAGTTTGCATACCAGAAAGCGTTTGCCGTACTACGCAGCACCCTAAGGTGACCTCAAACGCCAGTCAATGCCAGCGCAGGGCAGAGTAACGTACACCAGCATACCACCCACTGACCACCCACAGGTGAGCCAGGTGAGCAGCTGTGTTAGAATGGAAGAGATAGGTACACCGGGGAGAAAAGTATATGCTGGGAAGATAAGGAACATGAAACTATGCAGATTTATGGGAAAAGAAGTAGAAAAGTTGAAATTTCAAATCTAATTTGATTTATATATACTCGTATATAATATTAATTTAGCTGATAGTTGCCTTACTTAAAATCCATAATAAATATATTATAAAAGCTGTCTAACAATGATCCCCCTTTTCTCTCTCTGTGCAGAGCAAAACCGAGAGCCATACATTATGCAGGTTGTTTGTTATCGTTCGATAAAGTGTAAATTATGGGAAAGTTGCCAGGCAGCAGGCAGCCAGGTCAGGTCCCTCGGGAATGTGACTATTTTCCCCCATTTCCCACACCCCCCCCTAGTTTTTCGTCCTGCACCTGCAGCTGCTGCCATATAATTTGTGTTATCTTTAACGTGTGACGGGTGTGCTCAGTGCTCAGTGGTCTTGAAGTTTGCATTGTGAATCGAACAAATTGGATTTGCATACTCGCATTCGTGTAATTTATGCTGCCAGAGCGGAGCGAACGCCTTTTAATTGTCGGAGCCAGTCGGAGTCTCTGTCATAGGTGAAATCGTGTGGAAACATCACAGGCACGGACCAGGTGTGCCGAGGGTCTTATGCAGATTTCCGTTTGACTTTGCCGAAATCAAAGGCAAAGCCAAAGTGTTGACCTCACAGCCATTTCCCTCGAAGGGCAACAAAAGACGTGTCGTCGGCGTCGTCATTGCCTAGTCCCCTCGCCTTTCTTGTCTTATTCGTTTCACAGCCAATTTTGTGCATTTTTTTCGTCCTTTTTCAGCTGCTTTTTTCTAGATCCTTGTTGCCATTTTGTCCCCCTTTGTCCTGCGTGAAAGGAAAGTGTAAAACAAAGTGTGAAGGAAGCAGCAGCTGGCGAACGGATTTCTGGTCTCTAAGACTTTTGTTTTTCAATTGCCATTTGCCATATTTGCGGCAATTGTTTTCGTTTTCTCTAGCAGTAAACACAATTGCAGCAAGTGAATTTTGTAGAGGTATTGTAGACGATAGGCACTGGGAGAAAATGTGGGTTAAAAGTATACTGGGAAGTCCACAGGGAAATATGAATACTTGAAGGATGCTCACGGGAAATGAAAGTTTTCAAAGCCAGGTTAGATTGTGAAAACTAGTATTTTTTGAGTGATAACCATTTAACAAATATTATTAATAAAACCCAACTCCTTTCCCCTAAGAATCTGAAATATACCCAAGAAACTCCACTTCATCCTTTTACTCCAAACTCATATCCTCTCTGTAGCTACAGTGAATTTCCGGCTTAGGTTTTGACTCGTGCAACAAGACTTTAGCTACGGTTATAGCGCCTCGGGATTGTCCTATCAGCTGGCAAGGATTCTCGTTGAACAAAATACAAAAAAACCGATGCTAAAGGAGCTTGTTATGTGTAGTTGCAGCTAGCACACACGCACATGGGTAGCTTTTCCTTCTGACTTCCTCTCCCTCAGCATTTCTTATGCTTATCAAGCGAAGCTTTTCCAGCGAGCTAACAAACGAGCTGCAAAAGGAATGAAACTGAAAAAACAGCGGGGGGAAACCAAGGCAAAGAAAAGCATAGAAGGAAAGCGAAGAAGAATTGCGGGGTGCAGTTGATTGCCCGGAGTTGTTTTTCCGATGTGCAGTTTCCACACTGTCGATGCTAAAATGGCTCCGGCTTTTTGCCATCCAGTCGCATCTTTGCGTGATGTCCTGTGTGCCGGTGAAGGATATTTCAAGCTGAGGATTAACGAGAGAGAGGGGTTGCATCTTTCTGGGGAGTATATCAAATTAGGGAAAAGGTGTTGAAGTCTCACAAGTGGAAGCTGATACAAACATATTACATGTGAATCGTTGAGTACATTTTATAGTGTTGTGCTTTTAGGAGTTTCCTCTTGATCTTACCTGCAACTTAAGGCAGTCTTCTCTGTAAAATACATTTAATTTGTTCTATTATCACCTTTTATTCGATATATTATAACTTATTCCTATGAAAGGTCTTCCTGTGCAAGCCCCTGATTGCTTAATTCCATCGGAATTCCTCACATTTGCTTGCCTCATCGGAAAATCGGTTTCTCAGTGCTCCTAAAATTTTTACTTGTAGCACTTAATTCTTATATCTTTACGGCATAAATAGTTACCCAATTCTTACGTCTTTAAAAGTGCCGTGAGTGCCTTTCTTACGCTGCTCAATGGGTGTCTGGAAAATTTCGAAAAACATTGGAATGGAGAAGGGGTATTGTATAATTTAATGAACCCATTATCCAATTGTGGTTTTCGCATTATTTAATTGGGTAATATTATTCATTGATAGAACGGACTGACTACTGGATATTATAAAGTCTGAATAAGCTGATTTTCATACTTACTTAAACTGGTTTTACATAAAAATGCCTTACTATTTCTTAAGTTGTGCATTTTAATTTATTTCTATTTTTAAAGTATATTTTCAGTTATATAAATATGACAACAACATGCTAAATATTTTAATTGGAAAGTCACTTTACCTAACACCTTTTAATTGCCAGTAAATTTAGTGTTATTTTCAATTCATTACAAATTTAAATGTATTTAAATGTGGGTTCTGTTAGTTCGAATACGAATTATTAAGAAACGCATATAATTTCCATAACTAAGCTTGTTAGTAGCCCACAAAAATAAGCAAGATTCCACATTACTTCAAGAATTTTACTAGTTTATTACTACCAAAATCTAGGTGTTATTTGTGCATTTTATAATTAGTTCAAAGGGGCCTTGACAAAGAATCGGACGTCAGAGCGACTTTCTAGGGGAACTCATTGGATATGCGCATACATAAGCATATCGGTGGCTTTACTCCAGACCTACGACTGCTTCACCTCAGACTTTCGATTATTTGAAGAAGACTTTGCCGGCCGCAAGTAGGTCTGGACATAGAACGCTCCAAAAAGGTACATGAAGATGACGCTCTGCAGCATGGTGACGTAGATGAGGCCGTGCGGGGTGCCGCAGTTGGGCGAGAAGAACCGCACGTAGATCCCGTAGGCGAGGAGCAGGGTGAATTGGACCAGCTGCGTCAGGGTGATGTACTTCTTCCACCAGATGCTGCCCTTGACGGCGGGGTACTGCGCGGAGAGGAAGTAGTAGAAGTACATGATCATGTGCACCATGGTGTTGAGCAGCGCCAGGCTGTTGAGGTGGCCCCCGGTGCCGTAGGTCCGGGTCAGGGCGTAGCCCGCAAAGGCCACCAGGACGTGGTGGTAGATATGCAGGAAGGTGACCTGCTTGTAGCTCTTGCGCAGGATGAAGAACACGGTGTCCATCAGGTCGAGCACCTTGTTGAGCAGATAGGCGGCGTGGAAGACTCTCTCCACCTGCTTGTGCTCATGGCCCTGCGGGAAGCTCTCCAGGCAGCGCAGGTTGCAGATCCGCTTGATGAACAGGTAGTAGAAGATCTATCACATACACGAGAGGTTAATAGGGCCCACTGAAAGATCTCCCTCGACTCACTCCCCCGAAGTAGAGGCCGTTGTAGGCGACCTGGAAGAGGTTGTAGTACATCAGCACCCGCTTCAGGTCGTAGGGCTTCCGGTGCTCCATGAAGATCTTGCCCAGCTTGAGCACGAACAACAGGTAGACCGCCAGGATGGTGAGAATGGGCCATGGAGAATCGGCCAGAACTATGGGATTGGGATCTGGGGAGTGGTTACAGTCTCCTTAAATATATATCCTACTGGTTGTATGTGGCTGGGGTCGCACCTGCCTGTGGAAGAACCCTCTGGAAAAACGCTTGCATCGCTCTGCTTGTTGCTTGTGGTCTGAGGAGCGCTTCGCGACTGTTTTTAAGCTCGCTCCCAGACATTCCAGCCAGGCGAATAAAGCCAAATTAATTAAAATAATGTATTATTCAAGTCTTTGAACTACTGTCCCACATTTCTTTGGCAGAGAAAACGACACACAGGGAGAGCTGGATGGGCACTCGATTTCGATTCAAATTTAAATTTTCACTCAACTTTTATTGCTCAGTTCGCTTTGCTCTTGGCTCGGACATAAGTTTGGTAGTAGAAGTTCCCGAACATCACGATCATGGAGCTGGCTATGGCGAGTTCAAAAAGGTGCATGATCCCTGGGATGGAGCAGCTCCTGTTCAGAGTCCAGGTCAGCAGTGCGTGCGAGAAGAGGACGAGGAACTGCACGATCTGCATCTTAGTGATGGACTTCTTCAACCAGATCTTGTTCCTGACACCCGGATACAGGGCGGCGGCGAAGTAGTAGCCATACATGACCACATGCACCAGGGAGTTGATGTAGCCCATCAGGTTGTACGGCCCGCCGCTGCCGTATAAGTAGTAGGTGGTCGGCACGGCGACCACCATCAGGGAATGATGGTAAACATGCAGCACGGTGACCTGCTTGTAGCTCTTCCGCAGCACAAAGAACACGGTGTCGGCCAGGTCGAAGACCTTGTTCCAGAAGAAGGCATACGTGATCAGGCGATCTGCATTCTTGTAGGGATGATCCAGGGGCATCGCCTCCAAGCACCGAATGTCGTAGGCATTTTTCACAAATAACATGTAGGTGCACTAAATGAAGGAAAAGGAAGTTACGCTTGGATCTACATCTCACATCTAAACATACCGATGCAAAGAAGGCCGCATTCATGGCGATCTGAAAGACGTTATACTTCAGCATGGCACTTCTGACATTAAAGGGCTTGCGGCACTCCATGTAGTCGGGACCGATTTTGAAGACCAACAGCAAATAAACCAGAATAATGATGTATGCTGTTAAAGGCGAACTAAAAAAAGGCAGATACGCGGGATCTGTGGGAAATATACCAACAAATTATCAACTACAACCAACTGCAGAGTCACAGTTTTTACTTTACCCTTCGGAAATCCCCGAAATATCTCCAAAACAGTCGAGTTCATGGTGGTGGAACAGTGTTAATCTACTGCGGGCAATGCAGGGCGAACCCGCATTTATATACAAAACCATGTACTCCTTTTAAGAGTGACTACCCCAACAGTATAGGTTCCACTATTTTGCCCATTAGCTATGCTGTATTAAGCTTCGCTTCCTGGCTTGAGGCCCGAGAATTTGAATTTCCAATAGGGGAATTCTAATTTTAAAGGCACGTTTGTTATTCCAAATAAAAAGCAGGCAAGAAACTAATCACAGAGTGGAATTTGGAGGGTATAATGTTTTATATAATACACAGTTTAAAGGTCAAGTGGGTTTTGAAGGAATATATTTAATTATCTCATTAATGAAATGAAATGTCGATTACATTGATAAATCCTATATTTTTTAACATTTAACAAGAAAGGAAGCACCCCAAAACATCGTCAAAATTGTAAAAAATTGGCAAAAAATTAGAAATCGAGTTTTAAATGCAGAAAAGTTCTCCATTAAAAACTAAGAAGAAAAAACCAAACCAGACTGAAATCGGTTGAGTTTAAGCCAAGTTACGACCAAAAAACCACTGAAGGAGTTCGCGATTTTTGAGCCAAAAATTTACCCATTAAAAAATCGTCAAAATTGTAAAAAATTGGCCAAAAATTAGAAATCGAGTTTTAAATGCAGAAAAGTTCTCCATTAACAACTAAGAAGAAAAAACCAAACCAGACTGAAATCCGTTGAGTTTAAGCCAAGTTACGACCAAAAAACCACTGAAGAAATTCTAGATTTTTGAACCAAAAATTTACCCATTAAAAAATCGTCAAAATTGTAAAAAATTGGCCAAAAATTAGAAATCGAGGTTTAAATGCAGAAAAGTTCTCCATTAAAAACTAAGAAGAGAAAACCAAACCAGACTAAAATCTGTTGAGTTTAAGCCAAGTTACGACCAAAAACCTCTGAAGAAGTTCGCGATTTTTGAGCCAAAAATTTACCCCTTAAAAAATATTGAAAGGGGTTACATCGTCAAAATTGTAAAAAATTGGCGAAAAATTAGAAATCGAGTTTTAAATGCAGAAAAGTTCTCCATTAAAAACTAAGAAGAAAAACCCAAACTAGACTGAAATCGGTTGAGTTTAAGCCAAGTTACGACCAAAAACCTCTGAAGAAGTTCGCGATTTTTTTTTTTTTTTTTAAGTTACGACAAAAAACCACGGAAGAAATTCTTATGTATCTTAACACAATAACTGAAATTTCTATATATGAATCTTCCTGTTGTTTTTATCTGTACATTTCCTGGATACCCTCTATGTATGTAGATACTATTAGAAAAGTATTTGAGTAACAATAAAATTTATTTAGGGTTGGGTAAATATTTAATTGTATGCGATATTCATGCTTGCCCATATATTGCAAAGCAAATTTAGTCATTTAGTAATTTAATGCCCATTCCAATGCCGCACAAGAGTTTAAATTTGCTAATTTTTTTTTTGATACAGCCTTGACAGCTCTAAAGTTGATTATTTTGTTTATTTTGTCTACTTTTCAGTGGATTGAAAGTCGATTTTGGAAAACAATAGCGAGCCATGGCAGCAGCTGCAGCAGCAGGAGCAACATTAACAAAGGCCAAGCCCAAGGAGCCGAGGAGCAGCAGCAAATCTAATTACCGACCAACAATAAGGTCAAATCCTGTTCGTGATGACGATGATGATGATGTTACAGCACTTCCGCTTTGTTTGCCCGACCGGAAATGAGGCGCAATATGCCGTCCAGTCAAGGGTGAACGGCGCAGCTTGCTGAAACACTCACCTGGAATACCGCTTGCCAACGAACGAAATAGCTGAGAATCCTCTTAATCTCGGGCATTTAATTAAAGTTTGAAACGGAAAAACAAGAGAGGGTTACTGGCAACAAAGGGCAGTGCCCGGCGGCACAGAGGTGGCCCATAAATCCGCCATCCATGCAGCTGCAGCTGCTGGCCCACGTCCACTGGCCAATTAGCTGCTGCAACGGCCAACAGTGGCAATCGTTTGGGCCCCATTGAGCAGAGCTCCTCCTCCGCCTCACTGATGACTGCCGCCAAAAGACGTGCGGGCAGCAATAGCAGCGGCAGCGGCAGTGGCAGCAGCAGCAGCAGCAGCCATGGCAATGTGCAACAGCAACACCAACAGTCTCTGCAGCACCAGCAGCAGCAGCAGCACCAGGAGTACCAGCAGTTGCTGCAGCATCCGCATCACCACTACCACCAGCAATACAGCAGCAATGGGAGCACCAGCCACACCAGCAACCTCATCGGTGGCAACACCAACGCTGCCCCCAGCAACACCAGCAGCAACCCCCAGCAGTACCACCAGAGACAGCAGCCACATCAGGCGACACTGCGCGATTGCTCCGTCAAATTGCCGCTGGATATCCTGTGAGTATAGGCCCACAAATCATTCAGGTCCTGCCAAGGGGTCCCCGTAGCACACGTAGCCGATAAGGAGGCCAGCAGGGCAGGTCAGGATGTAGAGGCGGGAAGGCATAGACCAGAGGAATACCTCCCAACAGAAGGTCTTTGCTAGGTAACATATAAAATAATGTTTTGGGATCTTTGTAAGATAATCCAAGGGCAGATATTTCTCCCACAAGTAACTCCTGTAGCAAGTTATAGAGCAGCTTAAAGTACTCCCAGATACTGCCCCAAAAAGCAATATACCCTTCCTGCCATACCAACCTCAAAAAGGTCAAGCCATTGCTGCTCATCTCCTGGGAATCCTGGCAATCCTGTGAATCCTGCCAGCAGATAGCCCGCACGTCTGGTTGGTTTAATAAAATTTACATTTTAACAACGCAAATGAAAATTGCATTAACTTTAACGGGACAACATTTGCCCGATTCGATTTTCCCCGCTGCTGCACAGCAAAGGAGCGGGAAGGAAAATGAATCAGAAAATTATAAATATTTATCCAGGGCAGAGGAAGGAGGATAACGAAAGCCCGGCGACAGGGACAAATGAAGCGTTTCAAATGCTTAGCGCTGGCAAAGGAAACTTATTCCAGTTTTGTCAGGATTAGAGGGCCTGAGCCTGTCTTTAAAGCTTTGCGCTCGGCGGGGATTTTGGCTTAAAGGAGCTGCCAGCCAGCCAGTCAGGCAGTCAGGCAGCCCAGAAAGTGTGTGACATTTGTAGGCTAACCGGGGGCTGGGTGGGGTCTGGGCGGGAGGTGGCTCTTAAGGGTGGCACTGCGTTTATGCAGATCGCAGTCAAGTGGCGGCCCGCCTTGTGGGGCTCACGAAACGAGGCCAGTCGCAGCCCAGGCAAGTGCACTTGGGGAAAAGGCTTATTTTGGATTGAAGGAACATTTCTTTTATTTAAAAAAAAAGGTTTAAGGGGAATATTGAAAGGGTTTGTTATACAGATATTTTAATTTTTGAGGGTCCTAAAGGTGGTTTCCCAGAGAATTAGAGGTTTGTCTTAAAAAATATATATTCAAGATTGAGTCGTTTTATAAGTTCCCTAAAAATTAGGAATATTTTCTTTTAAAATCATACTTTTTTCCTCATATTTTCCTCAGTGTTATTACTGCAGCTGCGGGCTAAAAACGGGTTAAGAAAAAATAAAAGGAAACAGCGCTGGGAATATAAAAAGAACTTAAAAGCGTGTCGACAACTGGCGGAAAGGTGGATGGTGCAGGGTGGCAAGCGGGCAAACGAAGGGCAGGAAGTCGGTGGATTCTTGGTCTGAGGTTGCACCGGGCACTGCCACAAACGGCGCCGCCGAGTGAAGTGCCTCGACTCGACTCGACGCGACGCGACTCCTTGCGGCCCTCCAGACCGGGACCAGTGTGTCGTCGTTACTTTTAACGAGGTGTCGCATGCGAACATAGCTCGTCCAAGTGGGCTCCGGGTGGGAAATTGGGGCGGGGAGAGTTCGGGATGGGAAAGTTAGCGGGAAAAGCCACCAGTTGCCATGTCCTGCCATCTGCTGGCTTGTCCCCCTGCACTCCCTGTATATGAAAATGCACTTAGTCGCAGCAGCAGCAGCAGCAGCAGGAGCAGCTCCTTGTGTCACCCAGCTCTCTCTCTCTCCTCCCTCCTGTCGCCTGCCTCCACTCTGTGCCTCCTGTGGCATGCTGCAAATGAAGTCATCCATTAGGCCACGTTACGTATACGCCTAGTGTGCGCTGTGGCGCTGTGGCGCTGCAATGTGCTGCTCATAATAATGCTGCCAGTGTTTGTTGCGGTCTAAGCGGAAACGTTTATAATGGAATTCGCTTAAGCGCCGCCGGAGCAGGAGGAGCAGGTGGAGCAGGTGGCTTTGCCAGGAAAGGCTGAGTGTCGTCTTGCTAATTTCGCTGGCTGGCTAGAGGCAGCCCAGCGTTAATTACTCAGCACAGTTGGAATGGCAATCTAATTAGCCGAAACGGAAGCGGGAGCTCAGTAGAAGAGCCACCAAACCCAAACCCAAAACCTATAAGCGAAACCTCTAACTAATCGATAAACTCCCTCATTTTCTTTCCCATTTTTCTCTCGACTTAATTAGATGGCTACCGAAATCGGCCATGCGACCCGCTGGTCCCGATGCCTCGCCCACTGACTGCATCCTGGTGGTGGGCGTGTCCCGCCCCAAATTGGCCGTTGTCTTCCTTACGGTCATGTTGATATCGCTGTTCCTCACCTTCCACGTCCTGTACGACAGCGCGGTGTACAATATTCAGGCCGCCCAGGCTGTCCACGAGCGGCATCGCCTCTCATTGGCCGTCTCTGCCTCGGCCTCGGCTTTGGGCGGCGGCGGCAGCGGCTCCTACTCCTCCTCCTCCTCCTCCTCATCATCATCAGGATATTCTGGCTCCTCCTCATCCTCCAGCGCGGCAGGCAGCTCCAATCATCTGCCGGTGTTTGTGAAGCCAGTGCCCAGTTCCAATCAGCTCAGCCATCCCATGGTCTTTCCCTCGAGTCGTGTGCACTTTCCCAAAACGAGTCGGCGGCTGCCACAGGTAAGTCTGGAATAAATATGGAAGCACTTGATAAAATAATAAAAGTTTTGGAGGTTGACATACTGGAAGTTAAAGGAAAAATCTAACATAATGTATATATTAAAAGAATACCTATAAATGCTAGTGATTAATAAATATTTCATATACTTTTAGACTTTTATTGAGTCATATGTTAATTTAGATTCTTCCGATACTTCCTTTTCCCTATCCCAGAAACTATTTCCTTAAGTATTTAATATATTTTCAAGTGTAATTCACCATCCACACTCTCTACCTTAACTAATTGCTGCAATTTGCATGTTCATACGTTCATTTGGCTTGACTTCCGGCCGGACACAGGCCCTCATCATTGGGGTGCGAAAATGCGGAACCCGGGCGCTGCTGGAGATGCTCTACCTGCACCCAAGGATCCAGAAGGCCGGCGGCGAGGTGCACTTCTTCGACCGGGACGAGAACTACCTGAAGGGGCTGGAGTGGTATCGCAAGAAGATGCCGCACTCCTTCCGCGGCCAGATAACCATCGAGAAGAGTCCCAGCTACTTTGTATCGCCAGAGGTGAGTCCTGCCTTTAGTTTTTCTTCTTATTTGTTCGAAATCGGCGCTGGTTTCGGGTTCGGACTTCTTTTCCGGCCTGCGCTTTGATCTCTAATTGGCAATTAGGATTGGCTTTCCCTCGGCCTGACCGTAATTATTAATTAACTGTCTGCCCGGCATTGACTGTCGACTGCTGACTGCTGCTGCTGGTCCTGGTCCTGGTCGTGGTCCTTGTCCCCCCACCAATCCTCGTCCCTGCCCATCTATCAAATTAAACCGAAACGCTGGCCATGTCCCAGCCAATTTCCGTGTCCATGTCGGAGCCATGGCGGAAATGTTTGCAAATTCATTTGCCAAACGGCAACGTCTAACACCCAACTGAAAATGGCTTTTCGGGGCAGGTTTTATTTGTACCTTGTAACTGCAGAGAGGGTGAAGGGGTATATTTGCTTTGAGCTACTGTAAAATTGAGGCGAAGAGGTACATTTCATAAAAATAGAATATAGAATGGGTGCCCATTAAGATTATTTTTAAATTGCTATAGAGTTACTGAGTTATAATAAAAATAGTTTGTATAGACTAAATATTGATAAAAATTTCAATTATTTATTTTTACCATCTTCAACTTCATTTCTTTATATAAAACTAACTACTAGGTATCTCCAAGTCGCCACTTCCTCCCCGAATTATCCTTTTTAGTTTATTGTTTCTTTTCCTGTGCCAGTTGTTGTTCTTGTTGCTGGCCGCAGAGTGTCACAAAATTGGGTTTTTCGGCCTGATGCAATTTCGCTGCGAGCCGGAAGTCGCATGTGTCACAGGGAAAAGTGGGTGGCGCCTGCGAGTGGAGTGGAAAACCTGGTGTTAGCATCCCTCCCGACAGGGCCATATTTCATGCAGTTTCATTTCAATTTTAACTGCCTCGCTTTCGGCACTTGATGCACTCGGCGTTTCAATTTGTCGAGGAGC
>VNJV01003285.1:0-39761 GCA_008042635.1 Drosophila nikananu | reverse complement strand
GAAATCCGTTGAGTTTGAGCCAAGTTACGATCAAAAAACCACTGAAGGAGTTCGTGATTTTTGATCAAAAAAAAAGTAAGGGGTTACATCGTCAAAATTGTAAAAAATCGGCCAAAAATTAGAAATTGAGTTTTAAATGCAGAAATGTTCTCCATTAAAAACTAAGAAGAAAAAACCAAACCACACTGAAATCCGTTGAGTTTATGCCAAGTTACGATCAAAAAACCACTGAAGGAGTTCGTGATTTTTGATCAAAAAAAAGGAAGGGGTTACATCGTCAAAATTGTAAAAAATCGGCCAAAAATTAGAAATTGAGTTTTAAATGCAGAAATGTTCTCCATTAAAAACTAAGAAGGAAAAACCAAACCACACTGAAATCCGTTGAGTTTGAGCCAAGTTACGACCAAAAAACCACTGAAGGAGTTCGCGATTTTTGCGCCAAATATTTACCCACTTTTTTTAAATGACCCGCCCAAAAAGCTTATTACGAGCCTAACGATACTTTACCGCTTGCTACCGATAACTGATACCGATAACTAGGGCTATCGCCTCTGAATGTTTATTTCCAATTGGATTTCCAAGCGCCAGTTCCAAACTCGCCATCCAGTGCGTCGCAAAGAAACCATTCTAGTTGGACGTACCGTGCAAATTCGCAAATTGAATTAAATTGTGTGTGTTGTTTAGCACAAAAGAGTGTAGTGTTAAGGAAAAACAACAACAAAGGCCGGCGATTCAAGTTCACACAGCTCAGGTGCGAATAATGATCAAGTGCGATAGCGTTATTTTCAGTGGTTTTATATTGTTTACGATCTCGAGATTCTTGTTCTGTCTCTCTCTACCTCGTTCTTCCACTTTCGCTTTTGTTTGGAGTAATGAACTTGAGCGAACGAAGAGGAAGAGCTGGCAATGCAGTTGGACAGAACGGAAATGTGTTTACCAGAAAAAAGAAACAAAAATAACAACAAGTGAAACAAGAAGCACGTGCAGTTAGCGTCCCATTTAAGTGACTCAATTTATTTTAACGATAAGAGGCCCAGCAGCTGAGCTGATAACAAAGAGCACAACAAATCGTATATAACTCGATGGAGGGGAGAGTGTATTCATAAATTAGTGAAACTATCTCCGGTTCTGTGCGCATTGCCTTGATGATAATGTCTATAGCTAAATGTCTGTGCATATATTTGCCCAGAGACTATATAACCTTGATCCGGGCATTGCGTCGCGGCCTGAGGAAATCAGAAACATTTCCAAAATGTGCCGTCGCCGCGCCGCCAAACAGTAAAACACAAAAACTGAAATAAAAACCAAACAAACTTCTATGCCAATAAACCGGTTTATGCTAAAACCCAAACAGAGAATGTCTCCCACTCTGATCAGAGATAAAACGGCCCAAGAGAGAAAGAGAGAGATCGGGAGAGAGCAGAATGTGTGGTGAACAGGTTGGGAAAACGAATTCCATTGCAATTAGAGAACGCCAGCTGAGCGATTTGGTCTGCCTTTTTATCAGTCTCAGCGACGCCCGGCAAATGTTAGACTCCGGCTGATAGCGGCATTGTTTTTTCGTCTGATTGGAAGAATAGACCCGGCAAATTTAGTTTATTTTTCTCTTGATATTTTTGTTCTGACAGGGTGTATATTTCTTCGGCACATGGTTTTAATAATAAATAACATATTAATGTATAAATAATAAATTACAAGTGCCTTGAAAGAAACAATTTTGTATAGTGTTTTTAAACAGTTCATAAAAATTTAATTCATAAATATCTATGATATGTGTACATATCTTCTCAGGGTCATGCCAATTAACTTAAAAATGTTCGAAGCAGATTCGAAATATTTTAAAGAAATATATTTTTGAATTTACCATAAATAAACCAGAAAAACTTTGTATGTATTTTCGACCTTTCGAATTTGGACCGTATTTTGTCCACACCCGGATTACATTGTAAGGGGGCAAGGGAATTATGATTAGGCATGGCCCAGCCCCGCCAGACATGTCTACCCGGCAACGTGATAAGAGGCTAGGCGGCTTATGCAATCCCGTAGAGTTTGTGAACCGCAGCATTGATAACCTTTATCAATCGAAAGAAGACAGGCAGTTCAAGCTCTGAATTGAGTTACTGACCTACTTTTATCGCTGCTACGGAGAGTTCTTCACTCCATTTACGGCTGCAACCGGTTCCGGGAGTAATTACTCGGACCGATCGAGTAACAATGCTCCCCACTTAAGTGTCTGGAATATTTGTATAATGTTAAGGTCGCCTAGGCTTTTAAATTAAGTGCAGGTAGTGCATTAATTATAATTCAACAGTGAGCTCTGAGTGCACGAACTTAAGATTGTTAATTGTAAAAAAATAACACAAAAAGTGCATCGTACCGCCCCCACTGCAAACGGTTTAAATATAAACCGAAAGTTCAACAAACTAATCGTCAAACCGCAGCGACAATTCCCTTAGCCACATGCGGGTTACATGTGTGTGCACATACCCATACAGCCACGGTCAAAATAATAGGTTCATTGAAACCTTCAGATTTTTTAAAAGGCTGTAAATGTCAGGAATTTTAATACAACGTCTTATAAGAATTATAAAGAGAAGTATGTATTTACTTTATGCCAAAGAGGATTCTGTGTTATATATAGTATGCATTTTTAACTGTATCTTTCGGAGTGCCTGCATTTACTTCTCGAAATGGAGGCTCTTTCTCCCCCAAGCCTTGTAATTACTCATCATTCCGGTGATGAGGCGTGACGAGGCTCGACTTCGAGTTCTCGATGTCGTTGCGTCACGGTGACTCGACTTAAATCATTATGCATTATATATGGTACATATGTTCGGAGTACAACGACGCGTCGTTCTTGCACTTGTATCAGTTGAACGTACTGAAAGATTGTGTAAAGTTAGTTGTCATCAACAGAATACTAAGTACAGAATGCGTGAAAATATTCCACAAAATATTGTGATTACAAATGCGGAAAATACCCAATTGTGTTTAAGAAAATATTGAAAGAATGTTAATTCTTAAACAAAGGAGCCCTGTCAAGTAGCTTTTCGAAGGCACTTTAACCTTATTTTCCATATTTGTTCATATGCATGCGATAAGCAGCGATAGTAATCGAACTTTGATGTCAAATAAACAAGTTATCAACAAACTACTCGTATAAAACTATTAAGAAATAAAATAGGAATCAAAATGGTTTCTTCACATGACGTAGATATGGTCACTCAAGAATTTATTCACACAGATAACCCACAGATTTCGTCATTGAAATTATATTTGCGTTTGTTAAAGTCTACATTTAAAATAAATGCTCAAACAGCAATTTCCTAATCGTTTGACATGAACAACCTACAACAACTATGGAGCTCAAAAATAGAACCTCCAGGTGTAGAAATTTATAAGGTTTTAAATGAAATGGGTTAAATGAAACAGCACAAAACGAAATATAAAACAATATCATGACATAGCTAATGAAATGCCCTTCAATTGCTTGATCGTTTTGTTGACATGCGATCTTGACATGGACTCGGGTAGCTAATGCCAAGTACGATCACGACAACTTGGCAACTAGTTTTACATTATCCAAGTGAGAAGTTGTGGCCCGACCTAACCACATTATCATTAGCTAGGCTTGAATGTCTGTACAAATCGGTATCTGATTACCTAATCAGCAATCGCCCGATGAACTTTGACCACAATAACCGCGGAAACTGCGTGCTGCTGGACCCGTTACTTCTCAAGTACAGTGGGGCTCAACACTCTTCAATTTATATTTATATTTATATAAGAGCGACTATATAATTTAATACTTAAAATAATAAAAATCTTCGATCTCAATTTAAGCAGAAGTTGTTAATATTTACCCAAGATACCTTCTTATCGGAGTTTTACCTTTTTAAAGTGATTAACAGCACCCGTAAGGCTTTGACTGATTATTCCCACCTTAACTGAAATCCGAGTTATTTCTGGGTCAATTAAAGAGTACTTTAAATCTTATCTTATCGTCCACATGCATATTCAATGCCAAAAAATGGGTCGGATAAGATTGAGCCATAATCAAAGAATAATCACCATTAATTGGAATAATTTTGTAGTGCAGGCCTAGGAAATCATGACCACAAATAAGGATCCCCAAGATAAGGGCTCCGTAAAAACGGAGCAGGCAAAAAATGGCACTTCTGGTGGAGTGGGTATCATGAAGCGCCTCAGAAGATCAGCATCGGCCACAGAGCACAACCTAAGCAGTCTAAGAAACCGCAAATCCACCCAGAATCTGTTCGACCAGCATGGCAATCCCATTGATCTTCGGCAGTATCGTAAGGTTTTGGATAAGGATGAGAATGGCAATGGAATGAACGGATCAGAAAAGAAGCTGCGTTATAGAAGAACCCAGAGCGTGACCCGGGCAGAGGAAATATCCAACAAGGAGGAGAAACAACGGAAAGCGCAACCAGGCAGACCGTAAGTGAAAGAGCCGAAGGATCACATTTAAATCTAATAATACTTTGTATCTCTTAAAGGATCCATCGGCCGCGAGACTCCCTCTTCTCCTGGAGCTCTGGTTTCACCAACTTTACGGGTCTGGTGAACTGGGGTTTTCTGTTACTGTGCATTGGTGGACTTCGTCTGGGTCTGGAGAATTTGCTCAAGTAATGTCGAACAATTAGTCAAAAAAGAAACCTAAATTTTAAACTCATTTTGCAATCTTCAGGTATGGCATTCGCATAAATCCACTGGACTGGTTCTTTTTTATTAGTGGTCACAATGAGGGCGAGGGTCATAATGCCCTCATCTTAAGCATTTGTAAGTGACGAAAAACAAAAGAATCTGCCCCTCCTATATTCATTGACCTTTTAGACTCTCTGGTTCACATTTCGCTGTGTCTGGCGGTGGAGAAAGGTCTTGCCATGGTGAGTACTCACTTTGATAGCATCTCACTGCTGATTTGTTTGGTCGCGTCTTGACCCACGATAATATTTTGAGCATAATGGGTGCGTAGAGTTGATGGTAGAGAAGATGCTACTCGAAAGTGAATTGCATTAATATGCTTGCATTTAAATATAGTATTTAAATATAGACAATTTGGAATAACTGATGGAAATTGTAGGGGACTTTGACATAATATGCATTGATCATTTGAGATTTAATTGAATCCTAACATAGTCTTAAAAAATCTGGGCTGTTTCATCTTGCACCTTCATCAAATTGAATAATTGCACATAACTAAAATCAGAAACTCTGAAACAAAAAGGTCATTGGACAAATACAACTATTTATTGTTTACGTAGTACAAACATAAATGAAAACAAATGTTTAATGACAATAATTATCGTAACATATAGCTAGCGATACAGGATGGGGGTTATTTACGAGTTGCGAATGTATGGCGAGGTGTGCTTGAGGTCCTATTCAGGCGATGCGTACTCCAGCCTGATCGCAATATTTCTGAAGAATCTGTTTATACTCCGGCTCCAGGGGCGTCAGCAGGTTGGGCAACTCACCAGCACGCGTCTGCGAGAACTTGGAGAGCGAGGTGGCCAGAAACTGTCGGGCATCGGTGATTTCGGCCAGATGATCATGCTGCTTGGGCTGAGCATGGGAAAGTTGGGCGAAAGCGACTTGGTAGCCGCCATCGGCGTCGTCAGGCCCCACAGCAGCCTCTCCACCATCAAAGGTGGGCAACTGGTCGGGTTGTCGCTCGAAGAGATCGATGAGTGAATGAAGCAACCGCGGCCAGAAACCGGCGTACTGCTGCTGGAACATTTCCGGAGTTTCGGTGAGGAGCTTCGTTACACCAACTGCCACCATTTTACGGTCCAGCTCCTTGATAATCTTGCCCATGTCGCTAATAAACACGCGATCCAGGAGCATGCCAAACATGCCGGGCTGGATCTCGTCAATTAGCTGTGCCAGCTGTCCGCCACTGTATTTGATCACATAGAAGGAAAAGAAGACGATGATCCCAGATATATACTTGGGCGTCTTTGATAGCGACAAACGCTGGAAGAGCAGGGCAAAGATCTGACGCATGCTAGCTTCGATCTCCGCTGATGGATAGTATGAGAGGAGATTCTGCAGCAGGTAGAAGCCCTCGTGGTCGTTGGCCTTTGAGGCAATCATCTTTTGGAAAATGCCGAGAATTCCGTTCTGTAAAAGGCGACATTAAATTTATATTTTATTGACAACTAGCCTTAGTGCACTTACCAATTTCCCTGATGCCTGAATCTGTGCTGAACCCTGCTTAATGAAAGCAGAGATAAGGCGAATCAAGGGCGTGACATTGCCAGTGCGATCCCACAAAGCTGGGGACAACAGGCATGGGAACAGAGCCCAATAGGGCTCCGGTATGGTTCCAGTGCCCTCGCGCACTTCCAGCAGCACCGAAAGCATTTGAAAGACGTAGGGCATAAATTCGACAATATCCTGCTGCAGGATGCCCTGGAAAACAGGGAACAAAGCCTCCTCAAAGGAGCTTACAGCCGAGGCTTCAGCCTGACAAACAATTCTGTAGGAAAAAACAATTAATTACAGTTCCATAATCCTATAATTCAAACATCTTATAACTTACTTAATTGACAGAGCCAGCGTTTCGAATAGATAATGATTGAAATGTGGACGCGATGGATTCTTGGCCACCTGGGTGAGGATCTCAGTGAGCCGTGGTAGAGCCACGCCCATAAAGGGCATAGAAGCGGATTGCAAAACAGAAAAACTTCGCATGATAGCTAAAAAATTAAGTAGGTTTTGCTATTCATAAAAGAAATTCGTAAATCGAGGTCTAAAACTCACCCTTCATCACATACTCATTCTCTGCGGATCCTGTCAGTGAAAGAGTGGCAAACAATCCGTTGATGAGTTCATTTGAATGTGGTCCCAGCACTTGAGGGCCAAATACGATTGCTTTGTTGGCATCCCGCATGGTCAGGATCTTCTCCACGGAGCAGGCGGCGTAGCTATGAACCACAATGCTTTCGGCGGGCAAATGCCGAATCAGCTGTGGCAAGCAACTGGCTAGGACTTGCGGACCCAAAATGCTACGGAACACCATCACATACTTGATGGCAGCAGCTTTCAGAACTGGGATTTCGTTAACTGCAACAAACAGGGATTAAATTCCTGAATCCAAAGAAGTGATGCAATGTTTTTTACGTACTGTTGGGTCTCTGCAATTCGGGAACAATCTGTTGGGCACAGAATTCTGGTAGTGGAACCAACTCAGAGGTCTGGGTAATGCCATGTTTCTGGGTTCCGCCTCGTGAAGCCCACGAGGTGACCAGATATATAGCCGTATCCTTTGACCTCCAATTGGCCGCTGGATTCTCCTTGTACTTGGTCAGCAATATCTCCAGGTACTGCCCGAAAATGCCAAAAATCTTTTGCTCAAAATTAACGGACAGGGTCTTGACCAGATCACAGGCAGCCCGACGTCGTGTGTCAATGTCGGAGCCCTCGATATCCCGGCGAATGTACTCCTCTGGACTGTCCTCGAATATTTCCTCATCAGAGGGACGGATGTCCAGGTTGGGAATGACCACTTTATCGCAAATACGCGCCAAAATCTCCGGGTTCTCGAAAATGCTCTGATAGTGTTTCCTCTCAGCCACCACTGAGAGGAATTGCAGGGAATGGGACACCAACTGTTGAGGAATTTGGGGTTTATTTCTCGTATTTCATATTGAATGGGAAAAACTCACCGCATCGTATTTGGTTTGCAAACTTGTCTTGACCAGCAACTCCCAGACTGCAGTCACGAATTGCTCCATGAAGGGCTTGAACTCCTCGTCGTATTTCTTGGCATAGAGGCAAATATTCTCGCAGACCTGAGTGCGTAGGTGCTCCAGAACACCGGCATCCTCGTCGTCAGCCGTGCGCAGTGATGGCACATCGGCAGCCAGCTGCTGGATAAACGCGCCCATCCAAGTGTTCATGTTATCCTCAAAGAACTCGGGCAAATCTTGCGAGTTCAGCGAATAAAAGACCTTGTTCACCAGCACTAAGGAGCCGTAGATGACTTTCAATGCCTCTGGATTGTTCTCGTGCACCTTGGTCAGCTGCATGGTGGCTTGGAGAAGATCCGTCAGGGGCTTAGCCATGCGGTCCAGCACAAATTTGATCTCCTCCCACAGTGACTGGGACTTAAACTCGTACCGATATCGCTTAAACAGCGAGTGCGCGGTTTGTAAAACCCCGTTGATCACGTTGAAATCGCCGGATGCGAATCTCTCCACCATCTCGTCGATAAGCTGCGGCCATTTTTTCGGAAAATCATGCTTGCCAATGATGCTGACGGCGTCGCTGAGTTGTTTTTGCAACGCTACCGGCGAATGGAGCATCAGGGTAACGATAAGCGTCTTGATTGTATTCCGATCACTTTCGTGGATGCGATCCGGGCCGTCGCTGTCCTCGTGGGCAGCCCAATTCCGCTTCACATAGTTCTTAAAGGCAATGGCTCCGGCCACCCGCGTGGTCATGTCCATTTGGGCTTTGTCAATTAAATTGAGCAGCAGCACCGGGTAGTTTTGCTGCAGTTCCGTGGACTCCAGAAGTTTTTCGGCTGTCGAATATGGTTAATAGGGAAATATTAATCATTATGGCGACTGAGTCTTAAATTATAACTACTAATTTATAGCATTTCAATAAAAATTGGCATAACCTCTAGGACACGTTATATTGAGTAGACACTAAAGCGGTTCTCCTATTTCCAATTAAAAATAAGGACAAGACAGAAATTAGGCTCATATAGGTAAACCTAGTCAATCCCCCTAGAAACTTTTTAATATTCTTTAAAATCATTTTATAAACATTATTTGCGTTTCTTGGAGGCGTCGCCAAAATCATTTCCCGCGCACGCACACTCCGGCGCGACTGCACGCATGTGCATTTGTGTGCGTGCACACAAATTCCCCCACACTCTTACCCGGCCGGCGGACATTTGGATCGGCACTCAGCGTCTGCTGCAAATAACCGGCCAGCAGCTGCAGATTTGCGTCAGTTACTTCCATTTTGTCTTTGCTTTGTGTTGTACAGTCGTTCTAGTTTTAATAATATCACTGGTCTTTAATTATCTTAATTCTTTATTCTTTCAAAATGAAATGAAATCTCAATCACTTTTTGCACACTTAGTGTGACCGGGGCGAATGTGCAAAAAAATACCGAAACGCTGTGAAATATATCGAACTTTCATCGGGTTCGAGGAGGGGAACTCCGATACGAATATAGTGCAGCCTAAAACCATTCGAAATATAAATATTTAAAAAGAATTAAATATTACACTTTTTCCAGGAAATAATTGCGGAAGGTCTGGGTCTCTTCATCCAGATAGTTAACATTGTGGTGCTGGTTTGCCTGCCCGTGGTTACAATTCACCTAAAAGGACACGCCTTCAGTTTGAGTAAGTTTGAGAATGTTATTTTAAAGCAATTTGTTAAAAATATATTTTTAGTGGGCGCCTCAACCGTTTGCTTCTTTTACTCGGTGCTTTTTCTGAAGCTCTGGAGCTACGTGCAAACAAATATGTGGTGCCGTCAAACGTACTACCAGAAAAATCCCCGGGAGCGCCGACCAAGCATAACTTTGGCGGAATTGAGTGAGTTAAGATCACTTCAAATCGATTAATAAATAACATGTAACATTTTTCCTTAGAAAATGGGGCCTTGGATGATGGGGAGGAAGATGAGGCCATTTCCAAGTTGGTCCAGTACCCCGATAATTTAAAATACAGCGATCTCTTGTACTTCCTCTGTGCTCCAACTCTGTGCTACGAGCTGAATTTCCCGCGCACTTCGCGCGTGCGCAAACGTTTCCTGCTTAAGCGTTTGCTGGAGGTGGTTATTGGTGTGAATGTGGTAATGGCATTGTTCCAGCAATGGATTATTCCTTCGGTGCGCAACTCCCTGATTCCGTTCTCCAACATGGATGTGGCACTGGCAACTGAGCGACTTCTTAAGCTGGCGGTAAGAAAATGAGCACTACCTCCTTCAACTGACCGTAATTTACTCTTCCCTAGCTACCGAATCACTTGGTCTGGCTGTGTTTCTTCTACTTAATGTTCCACTCCTTCCTGAATGCGGTGGGCGAACTGTTAAACTTTGCCGATCGCAACTTTTACTGTGATTGGTGGAACGCCAATAATATTGACACCTTTTGGAGGACCTGGAACATGCCGGTGCATAGGTGGTGTGTGCGTCATCTCTATATCCCAGTCGTTCAGATGGGATACTCTTCGCGGCAAGCCTCGACCATAGTCTTCCTCTTCAGTGCCTTCTTTCACGAATATTTGGTGAGAACTTAATATACATAAATATAAGAATGTATTATTTACTAATATAATTTTTTTCAGGTCTCTGTTCCCCTGCAAACATACAAGATCTGGGCCTTTATGGGCATGATGGGTCAGATTCCCCTTTCGGCTATATCGAAATCCATCGAGAAGCGGCTGGGTCCCCGAATGGGCAACATAATCGTCTGGGCATCCATTATTCTCGGCCAGCCTCTGTGTATAATGGCCTATTATCACGATTATGTGGTCCAGCATTTTAAGAACTCACTCAACGGCACCGACTACTCCAGTTAGATTTTATAATTCACTTTTTTTGGGATATAGATTGCCAATGGAACATATCTGCACACTGGTCTGGTCCCGGTTAGTGTACTTTTTTAAATTTATAAGCCAGAAAGCAAGTTATGAAGAAAGAAACTTGTGATTGCCACTATACAAAACTGATTTTGTATGACTTTTGCACATGCATGTAGTACTGATGAACACAAACACATAGATTGTTATTGAATAATGCATTTGTTAATGAATTTAAGTGTCATGTAAATAAATAAAACTAATAATAAACTCAAATGAGTTTTGTTTCAATTCTCCAGCAAGATATATGATTAAAGAATTTTAAGGTTGGGTCGTTTAAATAACGGTACGCGATAGTTTATCACGAGTAGCCAAAATGGCTTATTGTCCAGCTATTGCTCTGGTCACACTGATTCCCAGCCAAGCCAAAACAGTGACATATTTTTTTCTAATTTCCGTGCTCAAATTGTCAACTGTTTGAAGGTAAATTCCGATCGCTCTCCGGTGTTACTAGACTGTATAACTACGGCGTAATTGTGGCCCCACAATCGATCCAATTGCTGCGGTACGTTCTTGAGTAATTGGCAATCTTCTTCGGCGTTTTCGCGACGCCCGGCACATACACGCACACACTTGAAATTGTGTATGTGTGCAGAGTCTGAGTGTGAGTGCACCAGTGTATGTGTGTGTGTAGCTCGTGCTGGGTCCGATTTTTTTTTCCATATATCACCGCCGCATGAGGCTAAGAAATCGCCTTAAAAAATATGTTATTAATTTCCAGGACCCTTTGGCGAAGTCACCAGCGACTGCAACTGCACCAGCAACTCGTGCACAGTGCGGTCAGCGGCGTAACATCCGCGGAAAAGAGCTTTCGGAATCGGAGCACCCCGGGCTCGTTGGGTTTAGCAGCGGAAGAGCCGGCTGATTGTGGTCACGTAAGTGCTCGTGATTTAGATCCATAGGAGGGGGGCACTCCATGAATAATCCCAAATTGCTGTTGCAGATCATGAGCGGCAGGTATCGTGGTGGACGCTATGGCGGCGGTGGTGGCCGCGGCGGTGATGGCTACGGCGGTGGGGGTGGCTACAACGATTTCGACAATTTCCGTGGCGGAGGCGGTCCGGCATTTAATGACAACTTCGGACCCGGTCCAGGCCCAAATCCTTTCAACAGTAAGTACCATTCATGGGGAAAACTTCGTAATTACCACCATTAACATTATTATTTCTTCTTATTGCCAGTGGGCGGCCCTCCCAACATTTCCGGCAACGAGCTGATGCAGCTAATGAGTGCCATGGCCAGTAACTTCAACATGAACTCACAGCCCCCGCAGCCAATGCGCCAGAGTTGCGGCGAATTGCGTAATCACCACTGTGGACTCTTTGTGGAGCTGTCTGGCAGGCTTATCAAGAAGCGGGTGAATCGTTTTGCAGAGCTCCGGGATCGCAATGGCGGCGCGTGTCAGCTGGTGGTGCTGGAGGACAAACATCCGCGGGTGGCACGACGCATGAACAACATGCCCGAGAACACCACGCTGACGATTGTGGGCCAGGTGATGCGCCGTCCACACAATTCGTGCAATCAAACAATGCCCACGGGTGAGATTGAGGTGGAGGTGCAGGACATCCTCAACATTCACTTCCCGGCCAGCGGCACAAAACGGGCGGGAGACAAGCGTACCTACAGCACCATGGTACAGCAGCAGAGCAACCTGGGCATTACCAGCACCGAGTACAAGATAGCCAGTGAGTGGATAAATCGTATACCCACTATAGGTTAAATTAACACTTAATTGTCTCTTTCAGAGAATGAGAACATCTTAAAGTACTTCGAGAACCGCGATCTCACCTGCAATGACCTTAGGCGCGATGACATTGGAAAGGAGGTCACCCTAGTGGGCTGGGTTCCCTCAACCAAGAACAATAAATTTCTGCAGCTTAAGGATGGCTATGGCCAGACGCAGCTCATGATCGAGGACCAGGCGGTAGGTGTACACTTTTTGTGTGATTTGTACACCATTTAAAACCTCCTCCTTTAGCTCAGCGACACATTCCTGTCCACGCCAGAGCAGACGGTGGTTCAGATCGTGGGGAAGGTTCTGGGCAGACCTAAGGCCAACATTAATCTGGTAAGTACAAATATAAAATACTTGAAAAATAAGCTATATGTTTATATTAATCTTGCAGAAATATGACACTGGTGAGGTGGAGGTCAGCGTGTCTACCGTGAAAATCCTCAATCCGGACGATCCCTACGATGGTCCTATTAAGGCCAAGGAGAAGCAGCAAAAGCTCTCTATCGATGATCTCGAGTCCGAGGAGGCTAGCACTGAGACTTCGTCGCGCGTCAGCACCAATAACGGAGAGTCAAAGGAGGATGGAGCGGATGCACCGCACTCTTCAAACCTCTCAACAAGTGCCGAGCAGCGAGTGAAGATTGCAGACACCAATAAGTTCGCCGATCGCACGCACAATTGCGGCGAGCTATCTTCCAGTGACATCAACGAAAAGGTCGTAATTTGCGGCTGGCTGGAGTTCCAGAGAATGAACAAGTTCTTCATACTCCGGGACGCTTATGGCCAAACTCAGGTTCTCCTAATGCCCAAAACCACGGGTATGGAGGAATATGTGGATACTGGCGTGCCTATCGAGTCGATTGTGCGCGTGGAGGGTACCGTGATACCTCGCCCAGCGGCTACGATTAATCCCAAAATGCAAACCGGCCACGTTGAGGTGGAGGCCGATAAGGTAGTCGTGCTCAATGCAGCCAAGAAGAACTTGCCATTCGAAATCAGGAAGTTTAATCGAGCCGGCGAGCGCCTGAGACTCACTCATCGCTACCTCGACCTGCGGTTCAACGATATGCAGCACAATCTTCGCCTTCGATCGGCAGTTATAATGAAGATGCGAGAGTATCTGATAAACTATTTGGGTTTCGTTGAGGTGGAGACCCCGACGCTTTTCCGGCGTACTCCCGGAGGAGCACAGGAGTTTGTGGTGCCGACCCGGAAAGCGGGACACTTTTACTCGCTCGTACAGAGTCCGCAGCAGTTTAAGCAGATGCTGATGTCAGGCGGCATAGACAGATACTTCCAAGTGGCTCGTTGCTACAGAGATGAAGCCACCCGTCCCGATCGTCAGCCGGAGTTTACGCAATTGGACATAGAGCTCTCCTTCACTAGCCGCGACGACATCATGCAGTTGATCGAGGAGACCTTGCGTTACTCGTGGCCCAAAGATTTTCCCAGACTGCAAACTCCCTTCCGACGCATAACCTACGAAGAGGCACTTGAAAAGTACGGCATTGACAAGCCTGATACTCGCTTCGGCTTCCTCCTCAACAACGTTTCGGAAATAATCGAAAAGGGTGGCAACTTCAAGGAGAAATACGAGGACTTCGGCGCCTATGCCATTGTGGTGCGGGCCAGCGAAGCCTTCTGGAATGGCAATGCCCGCAAGCATTACGACAGCCTGGGCAAGCAGTTCAAGGGTACGTTATTCGTGCGCAAGTTCGGACCCGCAAGGGATGTGCAGGAGAAGCTAGGCAAGCTGCTGGGCGAGGAAGTAGCCAACGAAGTCGCTGAGAAGTTCGATCTGGAGGAGAATGATCTGCTTTTCTTGGGCATCGGACCCAAAGTGGAAACGGTGAGTTATTAGTTTATATATTATAGAAATTCCAATAGCAATTCCTTACAATTCATTATTATTTATACAGCGCACTTTGTTGGGTCGCATTCGACTGGATTACCAAGAATTTCTGATTGAGAACGACAAGGTGAAGAAGCCAAATGACTTCCGATTCCTCTGGGTAATCGACTTCCCACTGTTCGAGCGAAACAGTGAGACCAAACAGTTAGAGAGCGTGCACCATCCATTCACGTTGCCACACGCCGATGATCTCGACAACTTTGCCACCAGTTGCGACAACCTAGAAAACATACGCTCTCAGGCCTACGATTTGGTGCTCAATGGCCAGGAAGTTGGAGGCGGATCCATTCGGATACACGATCGCGACATGCAGCACTTTATTCTGGAACAGATTCTAAAGATCCCACACGACCATTTGTCGCATTTACTCAGCGCCTTGGAATCGGGATGCCCGCCGCATGGCGGCATTGCTCTTGGCCTGGATCGCCTGATAGCCATCTTATGTCGGGCGCGATCCATACGTGATGTAATTGCATTCCCCAAGTCCTTGAATGGCCGGGATCCGCTCTCGAATGCTCCGGTGCCCATTTCCGACGAGGAAATGAAGCTGTACCACCTTTCAGTGGCGGAACCGGAGGAGGGTGTTAGCACAAATAACTCTGCGCACGAACAGGAGGACGACGATCCTGACCAGGAGCGTGCTCCCCCGTCGCCAATGTCGGGGACTAGCGAAACTGAACAGCCAGAAATGGAGGTGGACGTTAAATCGGAGCCAGTGGAGGAGTCGGTAAAGCAGGAGGCGGAAACCGAGCCAGATCAGCCGTCGCCAGTTAAAGAGCAAAGCGAAGCAGAACCCGCCGCTGAATCGCCACCGCCGGCTGAGCCCACTCCACCAGTACCAGAGCCAACTCCCACCAGGGCCAGGCGGGCTGTTAGGAAGAAGGTCTAGAGCAGACCTCTAGCCTTCAATAATTTTACGGATAATGGATTAGCATTCTTACATGTGTAAGCTCAGTCAGTAGTCAGGACGGAGAATACCAGCGCAGCCACAATCCAGTCAACCAACAAACAAAGATCGTAGCAGTCGGGTCGGGCCCATTGACTCGCGCTTACCCTTTTATACATTCAGAAGATGTATTTGCCAAGGCAAAATATGTACCCACCACTCCGGATCTTGTCGCCAGATTGTAATACCCGAACCTAGGACGTAGGACATCCCCACATCCCGACATCCCGACCCGACTGGCCTGGCCACATTCTACAAGTCCATTTCTAATTATGGCAACCCACACAAATAATTACAATTTACGATATAAACAAATCATCAGCCATTATATTCAGAATTGTTTAAGTATGCAGCGAGTTTAAATAATATTGTTTTCACTTTAATCTGATTATCGTCCATCGGTTGTTTTGAATTCAAATATTATAGCTACTATGTATTTAATTAATTTATGTACCATTGATTAAAATGCAATTGTATTAAACTGAACACCATTGAATTGTATGCTGAAATACCCAATCCTTAGAGGAGAGAATTTTTGGTTCAAGGATTGTCCGATTTGTACATACATCTATTTTTAATAATTTCGCAGATATATTTTGATTAAACACATCTAAACCGCAAGAAGCAAATAAAGCAATACTATTGGAACATGAGAGAGGTAGCAATCTAGCCAAAGTATCATTTGTCCCTTCATTTATAATCATTTACTATAATATATATTGATTTGATACGCTTTGGATGTGTACTTATGTTGTCAGCTTAGGCGATGCTTATTTATTAGTAAGGAATGGGGGCAAGGAATGTGTTTCAATAGCATCGATTCAGGCTAATCCAATGTGGGCACAGCAAATATGTTATTCTCTATGAAGCCATAGGTCAGGTTCCTCCGGTAGTCCCACCAGCTGAGTGAAGGCGCCTGCGTACTCAGGTGTCGGTCATCGGGATCGACGAACTCAACAAGATCCTGCTCCTCCACAGAGTCGTCATTGACGTTCTCCTTCTGCTCGGGACTGAAGCTGGTCCAGTGCTCGTACGGATCCTGAATCCCGTTGGGAGACATCTGCAAATTGTTGAAGTTTGCCGTCAGCTTGCCGAACTGATCGATGTGCTGCAGGAGGGGGTCCACGCCCTGATTCGTTGGTGCTGACAACTTCTGGGGCGGAGTCCTCCAATGTGGATTCTTAGCACCAAGGGTGGGTAGGTCGGTCCACTTGCCCAGGGCAAAGGGTGAGCTATCGTTGGTGTCTATCATGTACATTCCCCGAGTCGTGGGACGTATGTTGTCTCCGGCCTCAAGAAGGAAATTGGTCGGAGGACACATTCCCAGCAGGTAGGAGATGTAGCCGCTGCAAGCCCAGCCCCAGAATCCTTTGGGAGAGCGGATGGACTCCAGGAAATAGGCAGGTGCACGCTGATGGCTGCAGGCAAAGGAATCTGTGAGAGAAACCAATTAAATGATAATGATCTGAGAGCCTTTTAAAATAATTTAAATAAGCCACTCACTTATCTTCTGGCCACTGCATCCTGGTTGCATGATTCCTCCGTTCATGTAAAAATCGGCATGGCCACATCTTTCCATTTTTCCCTGAACCAGGGCGTTTGTGTGAATCACATCCACGTAGCTGGCATCGCTGGGGTCCAGCTTATCCGCAATGCCGGAGGTGATAAACAGAGGCATAGCCGGATCCAAACCCGTGATCCTTGGCAACATGAATGAGCTCAGATTTCGGGCTATGTAGTTTGGCACCTGGGCCCCCAAAGAGAAGCCAATGACGTGGATATCCGTGTTTCCCGTCTCCACCAGGCGTTCCACCAACTGCGCAGTGCAGGTGCCCGTATGGCGGGTGTTGTGAACGGCACTAATATAGCAGGGTCCTGGCGACAGGACACTCCAGTCGACATATATGATATTATAATCCGCCTTGGCCAGGTATTCTGCAAAAAGTTATTGGTAATTAGTATTGATGAATAAATCGGTTATGGACCCCTTACCGTCTCTCATTTGCTGCAGGGGATGCAGAAACATATCCGAGTTGTAGCCATGGATAATGATCTTGGTGGGATATCTGGGATTGAAGTAGGAGGCAGTGAGATTGGACTTTTCCAGGGATTCGTCTATATGCAGGCACTGCCTGTCCATCGGATTGTGCCGCGTGTAGATGTAGTACTTGACATCCGGATCGGGGCAGCTGCGTCCTATGGCCCACTTGCAGGGCCCGATGGTGATGTCCCTGTTGGAGGGCGTCGATGGAACAGGTGGTCCTTGAGTAGTGGGACTCTCCGTGGCGTCCACATCCTCAGCAATGTGAATGGGTTTCAAAAAGTTCCGGCATAAAGCGTTTGGGACGAAGCACACTACAAATAGAGGGGGAATGATTTTATTATGGATCTAATGGTTTTTCTGTACCAACTCACCTAGAAGCAGGCAACCAATTACACACCGCCAGTGCATCTTGTGTGGTTTTTGGTGACTCAATCCACTTTATTGATCCAGCTGCAGTTTAAACTGATTTAAAGCAATAATTGTAAATTAATTTCTTTGCCAGTATCATGAAGTGTTCGGACTGGTAACGTTGGAGAAACTGAAGGCCGGCTGGCCAAGCCAAGACGATTTTGGCCAAATCGAACTGAGTATGGGCTAGGGGATATGCAAATGAGTGAGTGCTTTTCTGGTGGTGTGCGCTTGAGCCATAAAGTACGGCCATAAAGTGAGAGTTGCGGGTGGAAAAGTGAAACCGAAACGGGAGCTCTATGAAAATGTCATAAGTAAACTATACCAAGATCGTGGAATGCTATGAATAATAACAGTTTTATTTCTTCCCCCTGAGAGATATTTATAATCCATTTCAAGAACAACAAAAGTGTGTTTATAGTCCCAGACATTTATATTATTTGTTTACACACACGTCTCTGGGCAAAAACTCATAAATGCACTTTACACAACACTCACTTACTCAACAATAATCACTCATAGAAGTACATACACTCTGCTACGTGTTTGTGGTTTTAAGTGTCAGCCGAACACACGAGTTACTGAATGAAAACTTTTTGTTGTCATTTGCAGGCGATCTGCAGGCACGTACAAAGGCGAATGTTCGCTGGTCTCTTGCATTTATAGAAATTCTGTGGCCTGAAACAGAATCTCTTGCCATTATTGACTCGGACTCGTTCCGTAGACCCACATAGATAACCCGGTATTATTTCCCGACCCGGCTCAATGAAAACAAACTGGTAAACAGACCATATATCTTCATAAATGGAGCATTATGGCCATAATGCGGTTAAACGATCGAAAGCCAAGTGCTTAAGTACTGACCATAATTTCATACCATCCTAGAAGAGCTCTGTGTTTTGCTAAAATAGTTCTCTGGAAATGTTTTTGATGCTTTTTCAATTTATTACCGGTACGTGTGTCGAGAACGCCCACGAATTTTCATCTCGAAATCCACTCGCGATTATATATACACAATATTCGGAATCTATATGTGCATAACCTATGGAATGTCAAGCAAAATACGAATTAATGATCAGACAGACGGACATTTCCCGCCTCTGACGGTAAATGAGTGGCATGTGTGCCTCTGATTGGCAATATTGTCAAGACTATTAAATTATTTACGCCGAATTTTCCTATGTAAACCCCATAAAATTCTATAAAGATTGTGAGTAAAATTGACAATTTAATTAGAAATTTGTAAATAGTCCTGAGACTATAAGGAATATGACGGCATTACTATTCTTGACCACCTGGAAGTCTTAAAATCTCAACATAATTACTATTTTCTGAAAAACTTCTTAAATACTTCTCATTTCTCAACTAGTATATTTTTAGAGTAACCTTTATTATGGTTTATATTTTATTTCTAATATACTCTAAATAATAACTATTTTGTAATTCAAAAACTTATTCACACATATTGATCATACATCTGTTTGAAGGATTCATGGGCTTGTCCACTCCGCACTTGAAGGCCTCCTGGAACTCCGGCATATTCATGTATCCCCTATTTAGTTGGGCTGCAAAGATGTCAGCCTGTCGATTACACAACTGCTGGGCCACCGCATAGAAGAGCACCTTCTTGGAATCTAAGCCAAAGTAGTGCAGCACAAAGGTTTCCGCAAAGGCGAATCTTTCGCCTTGCAGCCAAAAGCGATAATCTCGCAGAGAAGTCTGAAACGAGCGATGGAAATGGAAGATCTCCGCGATCTCGTCAAAACTTAGAGGTCGGTAAATTGGAGCCGATTCGGCATCAAAGTGCTGCAGGGATTGTCTCTCGAGGCAGTCCAAAGCGGTGTAGCTGCCATCGGTATCCAGCAGCAGTCGTGACTGCCGCCAGAGCTCCAATCCCTGGGTGGCATAGTAATGATAGGTGGGCCGATACAGTGAGAGCAGGACAAAGTGAAGGAAATGCCGGAGGAAATAGGCAGGTTGATTCACATCCTCTTCGTCTACATAAGCGGATTCGAAGCTGTGACGTAGCTGAGCGCGCCTCAGAAGCAGGAGATTGCCATGGAATGAGTTCGATTTGAAGCCCAGTCCGCTGTAGCTTTCGTTCAGTTCAGTGATATTTAAATAGTGCTGAGCATGAGCCTGAAGGATGCGAGCCACCTGTAGCTCCTTTTTTTCAACCGAAGCTGGCAGCAGATGACCGTACCAATCCCTTTTGGAGAGCGTAGATCTTCGTCGTTGCTGAAAGCGAGTGGTATGAAGTTGGTAGGCGGCCAAGGCCACCTCCCTGCTCATGTGGGAGCTTAGCACATGCCATTGCCAGTACTCAGCGTGCAATAGCCTCTCGAACTCCTCGGACACTCTGTAGCAGTCTGGGTACCAAAGTTTTTCCTTTGCCTGCCACAACACGTAGTTGTACACTATGCGAGGCTCCGTTTGCCCCAAGACTTGCCAAGCCATCGAGATCTTGTCCACATTCAGGGGAAACTTCCGAGCCCTTTCCAGCTGCTCCTTGGAGAAGTTCAGGGAGGCAAAGAAGTGCTGAAAATACTCCATTGTATTCTCATCCAGCAGAAGCTGCTCTTGACCAGGGCCCGCGGTGGTAGTCCCTTCCTTTCTGGTCAAACTCCTGGCCAGCGGTAGCTCTCCTCTCATTCCGCGACACAGAATCCTCATCTCGTGGGAAATGATGTGGGAAACATGGCGATGACGGCCCTTTAAGATATCAGAGAGACTCGTCTGGAAATCCTCCATACTGGGACACGGCAGATCCTCCAACGGAGCCACATAAATTGTTTCCTCAGCAAAATATATTTTCAGCAAAGTGGGAACACCGTGAGCTGCCAGTTGAGCGGACAAGGCGATCCAATTGAGCTGCCCATTGAGGTGTCTTCGCTCCCATTGATGCCGGAGGAAAGGCCAATCGCGGAGCACCGTCTCATGCCGCGCCAGGAAGGGTATCTCCGCCAGCAGACTCTCCCAATGAGTGGATGGTGGATTGACACTGCAAATATTGCTCTGCCCTCTCTGTCGACACTCCGAATATAGTTGAGAAATCAAGCGTCCCGGGAGAGTCTGAAAGTTGGCCACCTGGGCTACAAAAAAGCTCATCCTATCTTGTTTGTTGTAGAGATAAGGCGGCAAAGATTCCGCCGGATCTTGCTCCAAGGCCTGATTAAAATTTTCACAAGCATGTGCGTAGAAGTCATCACACGGATCCAAAGAGTCATTCTTGATTTTCACCATCTGTCGCAGATTGCTTTTGTAGAGGTGGCTAAAGAATTGGCCCGATTCGATGTCCGATTCCGTTTCCGGTTCTGTTTCTTCTTCCGTATTATCCGTAGCCGACTCCGGAACATTTTCAGATCTCACTATATGGATTACAATAGCTAGCAACGCCAACTGAAGCTTCCAGCGCATTTTATTAGTAATTTATTGTGAACGCCGTCCGCTCGTTTGTTTTGTTTCGCGAAAACTGCGCAACATTTTCGTCTTACTCGGACTCACTCTCTAATGGGAGATGATAAGCCTCGGATCGAGCTGGAGTACACTGTAGATTCTATCGCCATGCTCTTAATTCTCTTTGCACTCTCCTGGTTTCATTCTAGAACTCGCCTTGACCTTAAAGACGTTTACAATTTTGTTTTGCCTGCTTGCTGGATGAGGAAACGAACTTTGTTTATAGATATGGATTATTATAGGTTTTTGTTTATGACTTTGATGTGTTTTTGAAATGAGATTTCATAGTTTAATTACAAACAAACGAGCGGTTTATCACCGTGGCAAGGTCAGGCCCTTTTTGAATGGGAAAATTGGCATAAATACAGCAAGTTTAATCATTTATTAATGTTGAATGGTTAACTTAATTAGGTTTTAAATGTGAAATAAATATAATATATAATTAATATAAACAAACACCTTTAAAATAGCACCAAATAGCATTTTCGCAAACCTCATAAATCTAGAAAAGCTTACTTTGTCCCACAAACATTACGTATACGCAATGTGGTCACAGCTGTATTAGCTCAAACACAGCCAAGACTGCTCGCGTTGAAAACAGATTGTTATTCCATTAGAAAATCTTTTGTTTTTTTGAGGGAAATCCAACAAAGTTTTTATGCCTTAAGGCACAAACATTCTGTGTGTGCCACAATCATTTCAAGGTTTGTACTTTGATTTCATCAATGGATGAGTTCAAGCGAACGACATTTCATCAACCTGTACATAATTGTTTTGGTCATTAGAACCATTACTTATATATATATTTATGTCACATTTTTGTGCCATCTGCGCATTGCATTTTAAAATTGACTTAATGACAAGTGTCAGCTTAGGGAAAGTGTATGTTTTTCTTTTTAGAAAAGTCATGGACCCGAAATGTGCGACAGTTGTTTATGAACATTTTTTTGGTCATATTTATATGTCCTCAGAGGGTCGAATGGTGTTTGATTGGTTAATACATTATAAGCTGCTAAGTTGAAAAGTTACAGATTGAATAATATCTGGGATTATTGTTTTAATACCATAAATTTCTATTTCCCTGGCTCGTTCTTTTGCACTCTGCGGAAATTCCAAAATTCTGTCAATAATTTCAAGGCAAATGTTTCAGAAAATGGAACAAACTTGGATACAGAAACTATATAGTAGATGCGTGAATTATTTTTAATGAACGCATTGTTATTGTTGGGGGTTTGGCTTCAGATCCGGCCAGCGGCTGCTCGAAAACTGTCAAAATGTGCGCCGCAGATTTATTTTATTTATTTTCGATGTTATTTCGACGCGACTTTCCAAAAAGTCTGCACTTTCTGCCTCAGTAGTGGCGGATCATTTTGGCCAATGGGACAAAATATTTCGCTATATATCCATAAACACCCATACACTCGCGCCCCCCTATATCCACACTCGTCAGGTCTTTTCCCACTGAGTGTGTTTGGATGTTCGCAAGTCCGCTAAGTATTTCATCTATATCCCAATTCGTGGACGGGCGAACGATTTTAGTTGAGCCAAAGGCTTTCAGCAGTTAGTAGCCCAAAAAATTGTGTCTTCCCCAGCGGACAAAACAAACCAAGGTAAAACCAGGCCGACGAGAAGTGCAGAAGTGACCTGAAAGATCTACCATCGAAATGCTAAAAATTTCCGAATTTCGCATTAGAATATCGAATTCAAGTGTGCCGTGCTCATAAATATTTCTTCAGCCGTGTTATTTTCAAATTTTTTAAGTTGGAACGGGTCCAATCTATAAAACTGGAATTATTTCAATCTATAGGGACGACGTGCTGATCTTTGATTGCTCTATCAGCAAAATACAAAGAGAACGGAACCATCAAATAGATATAACCAGACGTAGGAAAACCAAAAGAATTTCATATTTTCCATATGGCTTTCATATCGCGCTCTATCTAGTTTATATAAACATCTTCACTTATACATATTCGGATTTTATTTGATTAGCTTATTTTAAAACAAAATCATATGTGTTTCCGCAGAATTTATTGCCGCCTCTTTTATGTTTCTATCAAATTAAACTTCTCACGCGCATGAAATGAAAAAGTTCTTTAATATATTTCATGTATATGTAATGCGAAGGAATTTTTTAATAATTTAACCTTCGCCTGGCTGAGTTCCAAAATTAATAATAATGACAGCTTTTCACCGATTTTTTTGCAGCAAATTCAATCAATATGAGCGAAGCCCAGAACTTGTTCACCACCTTCGGCATCCTGGCCATTCTGCTTTTCGCCCTTTACATCATCTATGCCGTGTTGTAGAATGTTAGCTCCTGCAGGAGGTCCGTAGAGCAGGCGAACAGGTAAGGCAATAAATCTGTAAATTATATTTATTCATAAATGGAGAATTACACCTTCGTAGCAATTTAGGGCAAAAATATCTGAGATCAAACAAGAACCTTTAACTTGAGCGTTCAACTTGTTTGAGATAAACCAAACTAAATCATTAATTAAACGCCTAAATATCTGTCTCCTTGTTAGGCATTTTGAATATTAATTTATTGTTTTATTAGTTAACATTTTCTGAAGTATTTAGTTTTCTTATTAAACCAAATTAAATGATGTATTTTGTATACAAAACTCTTTTGGCATTGTACCATATTTCTTGGTTTATTCCCACTTTCAATTACCCCCTTTTTCCCATTGATTTCACTTGAAACGAAATCGACATCAATCCCAATCCTTGAAATGCTCATTAAGACCAAAATGTGCCATAAACTCAAGGGGGGCTACGTGACTGATGCCCGATCGTTTCAGATTCATTCAATATTTGAAATGATTTCAAACAACAAACCTGGCAAAAGCCATTTGGCCATTGCAAGTAAATAAATATGTTATGTTAATCAAACAAACGGCTGGAGAGTAAACATCTCCCTGGCTGCCACAGAAACAAGAAACAAAAAATACAAATAAATAAATAAAAGCGACTGAATTAATTTTTCAAATGACAAGGTCCAGTCAGAGAACGGCAATTTGTCTAGGTGCTGCAGTCCAGCCAGTGAATTATGGCCAAAGAACACAGAGACATGAACTAGAATCCCATGGAATCCGCATATATATGCAAGTATCCAAAATATATATATCTCTGGCTGTGCCGAACTATAACCCGCATATACACACGCATACATGACTCTCGAAAATATTTGTGCCGCGGCAAAAAATATGAGCAGCAACTGGACACAAACACAGTCAGAATGGCCGGCGATGGTATGGATATATAAATGAATTTTTTTATATATCGCCTATATAATGGGATGTATGTGGATGCGTGCGGGTGGCTGGGCAGAGCCATAATTCCAAGAGCTGGCCAACATTTCGTGGAGAAGTGGAATCAGATCGAAAAATTCGGCTTCTCAGTTATTGCGCGCCTTTAGCTACGAACGGTTGGAAATCTCTCTCCAAAAAGCAAAGCCCCTGAACTTCCTTGCAAGTGTGTGTTTTCGATCCGTGATCGATCGGGCAATCGCTTACCTAATCCGCATTATCCCTTGTCACCGATAGCAACCAGCAGCAGCAGCAGCAGCCAACAGCAACGCATCCAAGATGAATGAGGCCAGAAGTCTGATCACCACCTTCGCCATCCTGGCCTTCCTGCTGTTCCTGCTCTACGCCTTCTACGAGGCCGCCTTCTAGTCCACCACCACCCATCAATTTCCCCACCCATCAATCAATCAATCAGTCAATCAAGGATAGCTTACATGTTGAATTTCAATTCCAAGTCCCCGCCACATCGAGTCCAGCCCGAACATCCGGTGTCCGGTGGCGGGGCTTTTAGGACCCTACGCGTTTAAGATGTTTAGCATTTAATGGATTTCTACTAGTAACCTAAGCCAGGTGAGTAATGCAACCAGATCCCCGTTCCCAAGCCCCCCAATTAATTCAATTAGCCAGCAGACACATCAAAAAAGATTCATGCTTATATTTTATAAAATCCTAAAGAACGCGCATTGCGAAACCTTGACGCGTTCGTTGAAAATTTTTTGGCACCCATTTGGCAGCTCGATCATTTTTTTTCCAAAAAGAAAAAATAGATTCCCTAGTTCTATTTTTTAACGACAAGATTTCGACATGGCCCACTAAACACCTTCCTGTCGTCGTGGCCCCCTTCTGTGCCCTCCCTTGAGAACATTAAAAATCGCTTTCACACAGAACATTTTCCGAATGTCACAACTTCTGTGATTCAAATTTGCGCCCGAAAATTTTCTCGTTCAGCCATAGAAATGTTCAAAGCGTCAGTGTTTTTTATGGCCAGAATTTATGATTGGCTAAGGTGGAAATTATAATTATAGTTTATATTATAATTTGATAGATAAGCCAAAAGACATTTGCTTCTTTTTCTGTTGGAAAGCCAAGTCAACATGCGTACTTTTTTCGGCCAAAATCCCTCCCTGAGTTATATGTTGTCGAACCAAAAATAAATTTCAGAGAAGCTTATGGTCTTTGGAACAAACAACGCAATTGTTTATGCCATTTTGTGGCCACTTGAGCAAACAAAGCGCAAGCAGAAAATATATGTTTTCCTTTGAGGAAAGTAATTTCTATTTTACAATCAATAAATCGATCTTTTCTATAAATTGAGTTCAGCAAATAAATACTTGACTAATGCCACAATTGCAGATGACGTCAAAGACCAAAGCCACCAGCTGTTACGAGATCGGAGGCTCGCCGGCATTATGAGGATCATGATCACGATCGCCTAGGTGATCGATGGACGACCCCTGCCGAGTGGTGAGTACGATTAATCACGCTCCCCTGGATGCGCCTCAATTAAATATTTCCCTTCGATTTTCTCCGTTTTGTTTTTTCTAGTGCTGCGCTACATTTCCTCCACCCATCGAGGCGCTGCAAGACCGATCCATCCGATCCGCGGGACTCTGCTGCCTTTGAGGCCTTGGCGTCATCTGTTCTAATCATAAATTTAGTTTTGTGATTTCTTCATTTTTGTTTCGCAATGGAATTCACTTAGTTTGCAATTTATAGACCATGATGTACAGTATATAAGCAAAACAGCGGCAATCAATGTGAACGATCAGCAATTGGTTATTTCATTGTTAAACAACAAATTTATTTCGCATTCATACTTAGTAAGACATACATAATGTATAACTGCATTTTACCCCACTTTTCTTTTAATGTTTTGTGAACAACAACAAAAAAACAACAACATCAGCCCAACTGCAGGAATAAAAGAAAAACAAAAAAACAAATCTTAAGATGTGTTTTTAATTGGGGATTTTAAATATATTTTGGGAGACTCTGGGGGCATCATTTATTTGATATTAAATAATAATTCAGTTAATTCATGGGTATAATAAGTGAGAGTTTTGTATGGTGTAATTTATTTAATGAATGAATGAAAATTTACGAACAAAACTGAACAATGTCGAGGGCATACTTTTAGGCTTTGAGTCTTGGAAAATGGTTTTGTAAAATATTTTAAAAATGTACGAGAAACTATTAAATTTCTATATGCAGAGGCTTGGAAACAAATAAGATCTTGTCATAAATAATATAAGGTAAAACATCATTCTTTAATAATAACATTTTTGATTAGTAAATTAAGTAATTATCAGACCATTCGAGAAATTTAATTCCCATTCAATTCATAAATAAGTATTTACTTCTACATGTATGTTAGTAATATATGAATAGTATCCCAACTGCATAACATTGTAAAATCATATTGTGTTGTGCCCAAAGACCACAGGTACTCAAGCTTGATTTGCATTAAGACCTGGCCTATAACTACCTTGCAAAAGACATAATAAATCGGCTAAGCGAAAATCGTAAATGCATAAAATGCTCAAAATAACAAAAAGTGCAAGGCAATGAAGCGAAGACATCGTCATAGCAGCTGTTTTGGCGGCTTCCTTCTGCCGTTGGCCGTTTTGTCGGTCAGCAGCTTCGCGCGCTGGCCAACCGGTTTCATGGCTAAGACCGTCAACACCCCCTGGCCAATCCTCCGCAAACTGCAACCCCTCATCAGGAAGCCAAATTGCAGCGGTTATGCAATCCGGCAGTGCTTTGTGCCTTTTGGCAATTGATTTCGCCAGCCGGTTTTCACGTATCTTCTGTTTTGTTTTTATTTTATTTTATTTTGATTTTTCTTGGCTTTGTACAAAATCTATTTAATAGTTTAGGCCTTAAGACTAAGAACCAAATATTTACATGACCCGTGACCCAAGCTGAAGGCGCTACAGCAGTCCCAGTTTCTGTTGCTTCTGCTGGAGGGCCTCGATCCTCAGGCGCTTGAAGAGCTGGTGGCCCACGTAGGTGCGGATACGCAGGGGAGCCATCTTCATGAAGAAGTACTGGAGGGAAAAAATAAAGTTAAATTTTGCTGTTCTGTTGATTATATTATAAATTATGGCACACCTGTATGCCATGTGTCCAGAAGCCGTTCGTCTCGCTCGTTTTTCCCAGCGTAAAAACGGCTGAACGGGCAAAGGTATAGGCATTGGGGAATAAAAGACCGCCCTGCATCACCCTATCGGCGTAGGCATTCATCTTGGTGACCACGAAGTTGGGCATCACCAGCTGCACATGGATGTTATGCTCCTCCAGCTCCAGCTCCAGGGCCTTGGTGAAATAGGTCACAAACTTCTTGCTGGCCGCGTAGACGGTCATATTGGGCAGCGGCTGGAGCTCCGAGGAGGATCCCAGGTTGACAATGGCCCCCTTGCGGCGTCCTATCATCTGGGGCAGGATCTTGCGGGTGAGCATGGTCACGGATCCCATGTTGACGGTCAGAAGATTCCACAGCAGCTCCTCTGGCACCAGGTCCAGGCTGTCTGGATGCTCATACATCATGCCCACATTGTTCACTATTAAATTGAAAAGGAAAGTGATATTACTCAAACTCAAAGTACGATTGTTATCAATGAAGCAAAGCCCCACAAGACACAGTTAAACTATGAGCTCTTTATATTTATTGAAAGCTACATAGATAAAAATTATCGTGACTAATAATTTCCATGACCAAGATCAATGTCAACTGTTATCAGGCAAAAATGTTTAGTGGAAATGCCTTGAGGAGAGCGCAAGGTCTCCTTCTCGAAATGTAAATTGCTGAAGCGCGTCAGAGTCTGAAGCGTTTATGAGTCTGGCCGGGCGAATAAAATGTATATTTATGAGATGTACTTGAACATCGCCTAAGCCACTCTTCGCCTCGCCAATAGACCAAAAACCAGAGCCATTATAATTGCGCGCAATTACTACTGTTTGACATTGACGGCAGCACAAAAAAAAGTCACAAAAAATAACACAAATAAAAAGCTGCTACCGCTGATTGTCGTTTGCCACTGTGTTGACAATGATGAATGAATAATATACACATTTGTTTATGAAGTTACTTTGAGTTAAAAAAAAAACTTCTATGATTAAGCAAACAAAATTACTCAAATTATACAATTCATAGTTACATTAGGCATTTGCTATTGAGAATAATATTAATTGTTCTGTAAAGCTTTCTTAATATGGTAAATTCCGTATAGTTTTCTATCTAAATGTTACTTCTTTTTATATAAATTATTATCTTCATGACCTAAACTGTATTATTTGTAATTTTAATAACACAAATACAGTTTAAAAACCCACCCAATATGCCAACTTCAATGCCAGCCAATTCCTTCTCAATCTGATCGTAAATTTCGAGTCCCTTGGTGAAGTCCACAGCAATCCATTTCGTCTTCACTTTGTACTGGCTCTCTGAAAATGTTAATCCCATATTTTAATAAATTCTATACATTGTTGTGGCTTAAAGTAGGGCTTACCAATCTCGTTGGTGGTGGCGATGAGCTTCTCCTTCGTCCGTGAGATGAGCACCAGGTTGAGACCTTGACGGGCCAGCTCCCTGGCATATTCCTTTCCAATGCCATCGGTGGCACCCGTCACCACTAAAGTGAAGGGAATCCAAGGAGAACTTGATGAGTACAATCGAAGGTTGCCAAAAGGAGCGGTAACCGCATTTTTTACAAGCGATGAAAAACATGAAAATGCATGTGGTTGGTGAGTTGTAATTAAGTTCTTTTGGATTTCAAGAACATTGGTTTTAAATTGAATATTGAATAATTAATTGTTTAATCAAGCTAATTGCAGGTAAACATAGAAATTAATTTGTACAATGGAAATTAAATTATTGCTAGATATTCAGACATCTTTTCTAAAAGAAAAGTAGGATGGCTTGAAAAATGGATAAATTAATTCCAAAGGTTTTGAATGTTTTAATTTTATTCTTTATTTTGATTTCACTATTAATGTATGTATTTATTTAATAACTAATTATAGGTATTATATATGAAATAATTATAATAATTATTGATTTTTCTAAACAGTTGTTATGCGAAAAGTAAGTAAGTAAGACAACGAAACAGGTTTTAATTTGTCAAAAATACACTCTATTAGAGCTGCATTTATTATTTGTTTTAAACAATAAAGTTGTTTTAACAATAAGAAATCCAAATTTAAAAATAACAGTCTTGAAATTTGTAAATATTTGACATAAATGAAGATACTGCTACCTAAAGGTCGCATCAGTTGTTGACCAATTTCGACACTTTCGTTCGTTTGCTTTTATTTTTAGTAACTTTGGCAACTGCAGAAGACCTCTTCGGAAGACCTTTTCAAACCTAGTATTTGTCTGCTAATTAAGCCACTGCATTTGTGTGGCTTTTTTAAATCACATCGCCAGTGGCTAGTTGCCACTTGCCGGTTGCCGAAACCAAAGCAAATAGCTAAATACTGGCCGATCATGAATGGAATTGGCTGCAGATCAGAAGGAAACCGGCTTGCGTGGCAATTGCTGCAATGTTGCCACTGCCAGCTGGTTGTTGGTTGCCAAATATTTGTGCAACGGAAACAAGGCAACATGGAAATATTAGCAACAGCAACACCAACGGCAGTAACTACACCAACACCAGCCACATCGCTTGCGTGTTGCCAGTTAATTTCGAATGCCGTACATTTTGCCCAGATTTTGGAGTTCGATTGGTGAGCAGTAAAAAAATGACCATATTTCAATTAGAAGAACTATGCAGAAGTCGATCACTTGTTGGCATGGAAGGTCAGGCGTTAATTAAACAATAATAGGCAATAAAGGCGAGAAGCGACAGTAAAATGAATAACCGCTAGAGCAGCACGAGACTCGAGTCAATGAAAGCGAAACAATTAAATAATAAAGCCAAAACAAAGCTAACGCTAAATGCGAAACAAAAAACGAGAAAATCGCAAGCCGGTTTGTTTACGAGTTGAATGACTTTGCGTGTTCCATAAACTGATATACAAACGAAGCCAATTGAGCAAGTAATTTGTTGATTTTTAAATATTCTTTATATGTCTTACAGCTTAAACTTGATATGCATATATATTACATATACGATTAGCGACAGTAAGGGAATATTAAAGGCAATATCAGTTTAAAAAGAAATTTATCAGGCCCACAACCATTTACAAATGTTTTTATATAAAATATAATTTTAAAATATATTCTGTACCCTTCATTTTTAAAACATAAACAGATAAAATGTAAGACATGTTATTTGACTTTAATTAAAATTCAGATTATGATTGATATGATGAATTTCAAAGTATCTTATCTAGAATACGTTTACTACTACTAAATGTAAGTTCAAAATAGTAATTCATCGTTACAATATTAAACATAGCATGATTCAAGAACAAAATTAATTAAACTTTATGTTCAATTATGCTTTAACGTTTTATCAGACTTGGACTTTGTAAATGTTTGGAATTTCAGGGAACTCTGCGATAAGAAATTTTAAGCACGCTATTCATGCTGACAATGTCAATTAAGGAACAAAATCATAACGTTTATTGGTTTGTTATCTTATCCATTCTGGGGTTTTGTAACCTTTTCCTCAAATTCACTGATATGTAACTGTTCAAGGAAATCCGCCAATGCTGGTCTAAAATTTATTTAACTATAAACAGTAAAATTTATAAGCAACATAAAAGCCAAATCTTGTAAATTATTACACTACTCAAATCGATTAGACTAATGATAGGAAAAAAAATACCCACGACATCAATTATAACCCAGAATTTAGAATTTATGGAATTAAAATGCAATTTAGAAGAATAATCGGAATTGAGCTGAGTCAATAATGAGCTGCAGTTCCTATGTAAAAGACTGTAGTATATAGACATATTCCTAACAGAAAAATACACTCTTTTCGAAAGCTAAGCAAGCAAACAATTTGCATTTCCGATTGTGGGGATACCGAAAAAGCTAATATTGACCGACCCCTTGGGGTTGATGTATGCAAATGTCGGATTGAATAACATGATTGGCGGAAAGTTTATAGATTGCGATTGATGGATTATAGTGAGTGATGTGATACCCTTAGTAAAAATAAAATCAAATCACTCACCTGCCCATTGGCCAAACTTATCCACAAGAGTCTTTGGCAAATGCGGCTGGAAATATGGCTCCAGCACCGCCTTGATAATGCTGATCAGGGACTTGAAGTTGTCGTACAGAAAGGCGGCGATCGTCAGGGATCCCACTATGTAGATGACCGCGGAGACCAGCTGCCAAATGAACGCCATCCTGAGCAGCGTGTAGATGCTCACTTCCAGAACTGGCTGCATGTTGGAAGTAAAGAGCTCTTTTTATAGAGTCAAATAAACGAACTTTCGGCTGGCGATAAGAACGAATCGAATGGCTTGTGGAACTCGGGCTTATCACTACACGCACTCGTGCTGATTGTTTATAGTTGCGCGGGAATTACTAATTTACAATTGCCACTTGGTCGGTGGTGTGTCTGTCTGTCTCTGGGAGCCACAAGTTGCAGGTTGGAGCGCCGATCACGCACTGAATTGAAACACTTCAAGCCGCGACTTCGGGCTTTTGGTTTCGGTTTCGGGTTTTCGTTTTCGGATCTGGTCTTCAACAAGACACAATTACAGCGGAAAGGCCACTGCAGTTGGGGGCTCTTTTCCGCGGTTTTACTCGGTTTTTGTCGGTTCATTATTTCATAAAATTTTATTTACTTTTGTTGCCTTTACCGCGGACAGTCGCCGGTGTTTAGAGTCGCTGTAAATGATGATGAAAAACTACGTGTGTCTGGCGGGTGAATTATTTGACATTTAATTGCCACGACAAGAGTTGACCCTAGACGATGGGTTTCCCTCTCAAAATCTGGGAATTATTTCATTCAACCTGCGCTGAACTGGCGCAATTTCGACTTACTTGCTAGGGGCATAATCAGCTTACTTGTACTAATTGCAAACAATTAAGCGAAAGATGCGTCAAATTGGCTTCTGTCATGCAATAACCCCCGGCACCTGAGACAGTTTTTATTCAATTTTTCCTAAGTTAAATTTTTGCATGTTGAAAAATTGTATATTGCTAAAATCCCTTTAATTGAGACAGTTGTTATATGCAAATTATTTTATCTCACCTAAAGAGGGGGTTTATTAGTTGCATAAATAGTGCAAAATAATTTATTTGCTGTAAGTCTTCAGTTATCAGTATTTCGTTTTGCTTCCAACTTCTCTTACATTTAAATATTGTTGAACAAACCTCTCCCATTATCTTCTCTACTTCCAATACCATGCGTTGTAATATATATATTAGTTTTTCTTATCAACTGCGGAACCAAGCTGAAATGTATTTCCGAACAAATAAGAGCAACAATTCTAGAACTACGCTTCAGTGAACCATGAAAGTTATAAAAACATTTTTTTATATATTTGTTTAAGCCGCCTACCATAAACTTTTTTTGTAAAAAATCCACATTTAGCTAATGTATTCGGCAATTAAGTCAATTTTACTAAATGAAAATACCATTAAGGGTTAATGATAATGGGAGTGGGTCCCCCAAATTACTGATGTGTGAATATCTCCCACAATTATTATGGGCTGATCATTATTTTAAAGTGTGATATGCGGTACTGTAACTTTTAACACAAATACTTAATGTAAGTTGTACTTAATATTCAGAAAACTCAAAGTGCATACTGTTTTCTTATTCGTTTTACAAATTTCTACTTGTTGCTCAAGTGTTTGTTTTGTTAATGGAGAAATATGTTCTTAAAGTGTTTCCTGGCTGTCATTTGGCTAATTTATACCTTTTGTTCCACAAGCCATATTTATAAAAGGCATTTCATAGCATCATTTTTATTAAAACTAAATTAATTAAAACTCACGTTGATTTGCCCTTCAGAAAATCAATATATTATAAGGAAGGAACTTTTAGCTGCGGCCTGTCTAGCAGAATATTGATTCCAGACTAAAAGTGGCGATGGAAAAGTTCTTCGACGAAGGAAATCAAAAGCTTTCTTCGATAGTTCTAAACAGGAACAGTGTTGCCTTTCTAGTAAACTAAGGAATATATGTAAATGTAAAAAAAATATAAACTTTTTAATATTTATTATAATTTATTTTAACTAGAATTATTTAATTATTAAAATTGAAAAACAAAGTAATCGGGTGATTGTTCAAAATATTCGTTAAAGTTTAACATTTCGAACCCACCTTAGCCAAGTCATAAACCGTATGCTGTGTTGTAAACCCTGAAACTGTGCTATAATTGATGTACAACATTTTCCTATAAAACTTTGATTTGTGTTGATTTATTTATTTAATTAAATTAAAATTTTGTTCATAATTTTAAAACGAAAAATCCTTGACAACTGACATTCAGTTAAACCTTAATTTATTATGTTTATTTTATTTGTATGCTTTCTCGACAACCTTATATATTATAAAACAATTATGCCTTAAGGGTTAGTAACAAATAATTGCAGGCCTGAAAACATGAATATTTTAGGAACTCTTAGCCTGAAGCCTCTTTTGCTTGTACTGAATTCCCTCGAGCCTCAAGCGATCGAAAAGTCTATGGACCAGGAGCGTGCGCAATCGCTGTGGTATCAGCTTCATGAGGAAAATCTGAAATATAAATTATTAAATAATGTATCAATAGTCAAGATCTCAAAGACGTATGTGTTTGTCCGGGTTTTAAGAGGAATATTTAAAAATAATTATTTTAATTTTCAGGTTATTGAATTTTTAAGAGATATTCTCAAAGCAACGGTGCGTATGAGTGATATTATTTAGACAGTAGTTAGTTTAAAATCTAAATATAAAACTCGGCATATAGCGTATAGTTTTCTCTTCCTCTGCTTATTTTTTATAATTACCTGTACACTATGCACCCAGAACCCGTTCGTCTCGTTCGTTTTTCCGATTGTAAAAACGGCAGATCGGGCGTAAGTTTTGGCATTGGGATACAGCAGGCCACCTTGCATCACCTTCTCCGAATAGGCATTCATGTTGGTGCCCACAAAACCGGGCATCACCAGCTGGACGTCGATGTTGTGCTTGGCCACCTCCTGCTCCAATCCCTTGCTGAAATAGGACACAAACACCTTGCTGGCCGCATAGACCGTGAGATTGGGATGCGGCTGCAGCTCCGAGGTGGAGCCCACGTTGACGATGATTCCATTCCGACGGGCGATCATCTGCGGCAGGATCTTGCGGGTGAGCATGGTCACGGATCCCATGTTGACGGTCAGCATATTCCACAGCACGTCCTCCGGCACTTGGTCAATGGTATCCGGATGTTCGTTTATCATGGCCACATTATTGACTGTGAAATTTAAATAAACGTAAAATATAAATATTTATAAAAAAAGACTATAAGCGTTACTTTAGTATAAAACATAAATTTAGCTGTTAGCATTTCTTAAAATTCCCACTTCAATGCCCTCCAATTCTTTTTCAATATGTTCGTATACTTCACGTCCTTTGACAAAATCAGCCACTATCCACTTGATCTGCACTTTGTATTGACTCTCTGTAATTAATCAGATTTAAGAAAATATTTTCAAAGCTTGGTAATTCAAGATCTTACCTATCTCGTTGGTAACAGCGATGAGCTTCTCCTTCGTTCGCGAAATGAGCACCAGGTTGAGTCCTTGGCGGGCCAGCTCCCTGGCGTACTCCTTGCCAATGCCATCGGTGGATCCCGTCACCACTAACAGGAATAAATTTGAATTAATAAATAACTAATAAGTTCATAATTAAAGAACTCTATATAAATAATAATAAATAAAATAATTATTTAATTGCTGGTCATCATGAAAAGTCGGTTTAAATTTTCATTTTTAAATTGTATTCTTATCAGATGGTATTAAAATATAAGAGCATGTAAATTTGCTAGCTAATCATGATTAGTCATATAAAGCAACTACATGCTGGCTGAGCAGCACAATGAGTATTTGTTTATTCATGGTTTCAGGTTAATTAAGGTCTTCATGATGACAAAGTAAAATTATTGAAAATCATGGTGACTATTTTATATTTATATCAGCTCTACATGCTGACTGGTGGAATTCCGCTAAAGTGGACTTGTAGTAGTAGTAATGAAATGAACTAAACCATAACCTATGCCACTAAATTTCTTTCACAATTAATACCTTATCTTTATAATTTTACATTTATAAAAAGAGATGGAGAGAGAGAGAAACAGTTATAAGAGGTGAAAGAAGCGAGCATCCCGGAGCGCAGCGGAGATCACATTTATAATAAGAGAGGGCGAGAGAGAAAGAAAAAGAGGGGTAAGCGCAGCGAAGGGCACCTGTAAGAAAAGCTGGGATTGCATGATATAATCAGAATACAATTGAAAAGTTGACTGGTGAGCAAGTGCAGAAAAAGAGAGAGTAGAATAGAATTGCAAACTTCACGGCTGAACAAATTAAAAAAGGGCGTAACAGAAAGCGAATAGTAAATTTAACAACTGAGCAAGTCCTGTACGTGACATCAAAGGATATAATATTTATGCACGGTCAATTGTATTTTGCTTTTTCAAGGTGTCGCAGTATGACTGGCGTTAAAATTGAATGTGAATTGAAGAAAGTAATCAGAAATATTGTAAAAGCACTCACCTGCCCATTTTCCGTATTTTTCGACCAAGGTTTTTGGCAATTCTGGCTGGAAATGTGACTGCAGGACTGCCTTAATTATACTGATCAAGGACCTTAAGTTTTCGTACAGAAAGGCAAGAGTGCAAAGGGATCCCACCAAAGAGATCAGCTGCCAAAACAACGCCATAGCTAGTTGAGTGGAAGAGCTTACTTGTAGAACTGGCTGCCTGGTTAAGAGAGTTCTCTTTATATAGGCATTAGGTCTACGATAAGAGACTATTGAAAGATAGAGAATAATGAATGGGTTACGGAACCAGTTCTAATCAATACACTGAGCCAATTTTTATTTAAAATATAAGCAGCTTAAACACCGGTATAAGTAAAAGGACTTAATATTTATAAACAAGTTAAGTTCAAGTTAGTGTGTATAGTTAAATTATTTTGTAATTTTAGACAACATTAAAAGGGAATATATTTACTTATAAAAGATATATTTACCAATGCAAGAAAAGTTCTTTGGTTGAGGAAATAAAAAGCTTTCCATAAATAACTGTACTGCTATAATTTTTGATAAAATAACTGATTTTAATAAAAATATGTTATTACTTTTATTATTATAAAAAACCTGATTTAATTGAAAAAATAAACACTTCACCATACAGAAAAACAATCTCAAATTAAGTTGAGTCGCAAAGCCAATTTAAAAATAAATCCACAGCCTAAGAGTGTGCTTCATTCGATTTACAAAATATAACATTTTATTTGATTCAAGACTAAATTTGTACAAAGTTAAAGGCATTTGGTAAATTCTACTTCTTTTTGGTCTTCATAAGGGAGAAAATCTTGACAGCCCCAAAGAGGCGAACTCGCCAGGGGAAAATGCCCGTGACAGCGTTCTGAACGTGATGCCACAGGTGTCCCGGGGTCTCGTCCACTCCATCCCGCAGCTGATTCACGGCACTCCGAGCATAGGATTCCGCCGAGGGAATGAACAGGCCGCCCTTCATGATCCGCTTGGAGTACGAGTTGATCTTGGTCACCACGAAGTTCGGGGACAGAAGCTGGACGTGGATGCCAAAGGGCTTGGCCTCGACATGCAGGGCCAGAGTGAAGCTGCGGTTGTACGCCTTCGAGGCGGCATAGTAGGCGGCATAGGGAAGTGGCTGCAATTCCGTTCCGGAACTCACATTGACGATGGCTCCCCTAATCTTTGCGGCCTTCATGCGCTGGAAGAAGATGCGGGACAGCTGCGAAACGGCCACCACATTGGTATCAATGATGTCCTGGGTGGATTCCTGGGTCCATTTTAGAACGGAATTCGGTGTGCCGATTCCTACGTTGTTAACTGTGAGGGATGGAATTTTGGTTATTAAATTTGATTTTTTTGTGTATTATTTTATAATATGTCTTACTTACCTAGTATGGATATGGGTATATCAGCCAGTTCTTTTTCTATATGCTCATAGACCTGCGAGCCCTTGGTGAAGTCAGCTATCACGATTTTGGTCTGCACTTTGCTCTCGCTTTCTGTTGACATAAAAGAAAGCATTTTAAGTGGAATATTTTAATTTTTAGGGAGTCGTATAATTTAATTTAAGAAATTCAATGTGTGATATGTGTATCTCTTCCACCAATTCGAATAGTCTAAATTAACCTGCCAAATGGTGATTGAGTGCGAAAAAGACAATTGCATGACTTTAAAATTGAGCTTCGACAGGTGTTTTGCGTGTTCTTTTACATTTTAAAGCAATATGGAATTATTATCCGGTTAACGGAAGCAATTAAAGAGCACTTAATAATATTTATCATGCACTTTTAATAACTTCATTGTTTGATTTGAAACGTCCAAATGTTTGCCTAATTTTTAAAACTACTTAATATTAATTATACTGCTTACCCTACACACACATAAGTATATATAATGAGTACTGTATAATCTATTAATCAAGAGATAGTACACATGCTTAGAAAGGGTTAATCCCAGACGTGTTTCTTATCAGTCCACCTATAGATTTCCTCACCGATTTCCTTGACCACCGCCTGCAGCTTCTCCTTGTTCCTGGCGATCAGGACAACATTGACGCCCTGACGGGCCAGCTCCTTGGCGTACTCCTTGCCGATGCCATCGCTGCTGCCCGTAACGGCTGCCCACTCTCCATACCGCTCCTTGAGAGTGGGCCTCTGGCTGGCATCGCCGAAATACCTGAGCTTCAGCAATCTGAACGGCGTTCGCAGCTGCTCGTACAGGTAAGTGGCCAGGGCATAGAGCCCGACGTAGGCCAGGAAGGTTGATAAGCAGCAAACCATACTGCTGCCTAGAATAATTCTATTTATTTGAATTTGATTTGATTGCTCGGGCGAAGAGTACGGGACCGACTCGATCGACCCCTGGCGACGGACTGTGGTCACGGAGCAATTTGCACACTTTTCGCCGGACAGGGCGTTGAATTTAAATGACAAGCAATAATGGCAGTGCGAACTGCGATAAAAAGGTGTTCGACTCGCCCGTAATTGAGCGCCGAAAGAATCCATTTTTATCACTCGGCTGAGTGACGAATATTGCGATTAACACTTGTTCGGTTATCGCTTTAACAATTTGATATGGCTTTTATAATAGTTTCAGTGGGCTCTCTTGACTGCAAATTGGAAAATTAAAATGGATTTGGGAGGGGCCGCGTACATTGCCCTAGAAATTTACGTGGGCAAGGTCGAGTTTGCGATGCTAAGAGGCTCAGTAAATCTGCGGGGTCAAAAATCCCCTAATGTAGGTAGAGACATTAATAATATCCCCAAATAAAAGTAACAAAATAATTAACTCATATACTAAGTTATACCTCAAATATGGTACTAATTCCTTACTTACGTGTCCACATGTATACTTTATTGTTTATTGATCACTAATTTCCTAATCCCAATGTACTGAGGACATCATTATGAGCCGTAATATAAATTCCTTTCTTATTCCTTACCCATTAGTACATCTCCTTTGAGCCATAAATCCTTGCCGCTACAGATTTATTACCATTGAACTCTAGCACAAATTTAAAAAGAATGAAGAAGTATACTTCACCATCGGGCATCCTTCAGAGTCAGTCACCTTCTAATCCGCAGAACCCCGACCAAGGATGACATCATTGCCCGCTGGTCCTTTGTTCGCCAGAAGTGCACTCCACACAGGACACTCGCATATCACACAATTACCGCCTTACCAGCATTCATAAATTAGGGAGGGAATTTTGCAAAACGCTAAGTACACACGCCCCCCAGCCAGAATGGGGATTCCCCCTTTGGCGGGTAAGGAAATCGGAAAAAGGCTGTGGGAAGCTGGGAATCGAACGACATGGGTTATATATCAAACATGTGTGTGCCGACAGACATTTTTGGCTGCTAGCAAATCCATTTTGAAAAATATATGGTATTCTCTGCCATTTTTCCTCGTTTTTGGCCGCCGCAAAAACCGCATTTATTCAAGTGTCAAATAAATTCATAGTTTTTGGGCCCGAAAATAAAAAGCAAAGAGCAAGGCGAGGGCGTCGACTGTTGGCGTTGGCCAACTAATTAAGTCGAATGGTTTTCAGGCCAGGACTCATTCGAACCTAATGGCAGCCAGAAACTGTGCAGCGATTTGGCCACCTCCTTTAGAAATCCGCAGACACCAAAAAGTATGCGGCATTTTTAGAAAATTTATATACAT
>VNJV01003283.1:0-19735 GCA_008042635.1 Drosophila nikananu | reverse complement strand
ATTTAAAAATAAATTATGTTTAAAAGCACTCTATGATAGCAGCCATTTAAATTATTTTAATTAGTAAAATTCACGTTTCAAAAGTATTCATCTGCAAGTTCGATATTTTGGTTACTAAAATCTATCCATCTATAAATGATGTTCACTTGCCTTTTTTTCGTTGCCTTATGTTCATCTATTGCACTGTTATAGTCTATCTCAATGCATTGAAGTGCAATATGCTAATTAGATTTAGACCAGGGACGTCGCCCTATTGGAAGCCACACAACGTATGGTTGGTTTCTGGTGCGGAACAAGCAAAGCTCAGTAGCAGCTTGAATTGCTTCGGAGACGGTGAACGGAGCAATGGCTATGGACGACTACGATGATGACAGTAAGTAGGACTCCCAGGGCGAAAGGATTACCTCAGTAAACTCCATATCCAATCTACGAACCATCTACCAGTGAGCAGCGTGGGAGTGACCACGGCACGGATCGAAAACCAGCACCATCAGCAGGGTCAGCATGGACAGCAACACCATCACCATCAGCAGGGTCATGGTGGTCAGAGCCAGTACAGTGCCGGAGCGGTAAAAGTGGGCGGATGGCGGTACGAGGACGCCAGTCGATACATTGGCGAGTGGAATCAGCGGGGCCAGAAGCATGGTATTGGACATTTGCAGTTCGCCGATGGCACTCGCTATGACGGCCAGTTCCAGGAGGGTCTTAGCCAGGGAGTGGGCTGCCTCTGGTTTCCGGATGGAGCAAAGTCAGTGCCTACCACAGAACGGGAATGCAAACCGATCGCAAAATTAAGAATTCTGATGAACTAAAATTCTTAACGTTATTCATTCGATCGGAATTGCATTGCTTTTTTATATAATCCATATATCCATATATACGCCTAGATCGACTTTAATCGACTATCCATCTATTGATGCAGATATGAAGGTGAGTTCCATCAGGGCTGGTTTCATGGCAATGGAATATTTTGGCGCTCCGATGGCATGAAGTACGAGGGTGAGTTCCGTGGCGGAAAGATCTGGGGCCTGGGATTGCTGACGTTTCAGGACTTTACGCACGGATTTCCCAGAAACGAAGGCTTCTTCCAAGACTGCCGCTTTATGAGAAGACGCCGCTGTCCTGAGGTTGTGCAGCGAGCCCAAAAATGTGCCCTGATGGCCCGTTCCCAATGCGATCACCCTTACTGAAAAAAGGCTCTGCCATTAACGGATAAGCCGGAACAATAAAGAAACTAAAAAGTACTAGAGTAAACTTCTAAACAAATATACCAAAACAATATTTATTATTGTCAGAAGCAAATGGTAAGGAAAAAAGTTACAAAATATTAAAGATAATCCATAGGTTTATTTGGGTGAACCCTTCAATTTGTGCGTTCGCTTATCGACTTTAAAATTATAACAAAAATTTACTTGTTCAGTGGCTAATTCCCGCTTGCCGCGCCGACCATATACCAGGCATTCCTGGCTTTCACCGCCGTGTTTCGCACTAGACGCTTGGGATCATCCAAGGCGGCGGCCAGGGCCAGTGTCACATCGACTTTGTGGGGCAGCAGTACGAAAGTGGGGTACTTGGTAATGTCGTAGAGCAACTCCAGTGCCGCAATGCGAACTTGCTGCAAGGATTTCGATTTAAATTGAGTCTCTAGACCTTTGTAAAACCACTTACCATAGTGTGTTGCGCCTTGTACTTGGACAGCTCCAAACAGCTGGGTATGAGATGGGCCAATTGCCCCTGGAAGTAGGAGTCCTGTTGCTGCACAAACCTCTCGCAAATGCCCAGGGCAATGCACAGCGACTGTGCCTCGTTGTGCTCTTCCAGACTCTTAAAGAGCAACGGGCCCAGTTGCTCGATGTTCAGTTTAATTACCGCCTGCGGCGTGGCCTTCAGCACATAAACGAAGGCCTTCAGGTGATGGACACAGTAGTTGGCAAGCTTGTTGCCCATCTTGCCCATGATGGTGTGGAAGAGCTTCTGCTTATATAGGAACTTGACCACGGGCAGATCCAGTTCTGGATACTCGGCAGCAATAATGTCGAAGCCCAAGGCGGCCGCCGTGCTTAAAGTGGGATGCTTTAACAAATCTGATAGCTAAAAGGAAAGGGAATGATTGCATTGCCTTCAGGAGAAAATTTTTCAGAGGTTAATTCAATTATTACTTACATCGCCCACTATATCGGCCGCTTCATCGAATCCAGCCACCACTAGTCCTTTCGCCACCCACGCCAGAATCTCCACCGCCCGCACATCACCTTTTTTGATGGCCACCTTTAGCTCGTCCGTGATTTTCTTGACCTTGCCCCTATTGGCCGGATTGCTCTCCATCTTATTGACCAAGCTGCAAAGCAAATGGTGAGCGATCACGCGCAGCTGCTCATTGTCAGTGCTAAGCGAGAGCTGCGTGAGATCGCTCAACAGACGCTCAAAGTGATCATCCAGGCTGATATCCTTGTGAAGATAGCCGAGAAGGCCCTTGGTAATGTACAGATCAGCGGATAGGTTCAGCTTCAGTCCCGGTAAATACTCGCTAACGATGGCACTCTGCTCGGAGAGGGGCAGTTGCTGGGTGATGCGACTTAGGGCTCCGGCAATTTGCTCTAGGGATTGAAGCGAGAGGTTCTTCGTCTCCTGGGCTAGTTCGATAAGATCGTGTAACAGATTTGATTCCAGCAGCACGTCCACGATGAAGGGATGGTCCTTCTGGACTAGAACTTGGTTAAGCGCCTCCAGGGCCAGGAGCCGCGCTGGATCCTCTGTCGTCTCCCTAAACGATTGCGCCATAATCAGATCCAAAATGCTATGCGTAAATGCCATTTGAGGTAAGAGAGGCAGCAAGTTGGCGTAAATCTTCCCCTTGACAAAGTTCGAGAAGACCTCAAAGTTGCGCACGGTGACATCGATGAAGTTTGAGTGCAGCTCCACAGGCTGCAAAGCGCCCAAGCTGGCTGTGAGTGTAGTAAAGTCCAGATCGATGGACGGATGACTGACCAGCTGAACCAGGGCTTTGTAGACCAAGGCACGCTGCTTCTCGGAGAGAACCGGAGCGCTTTCGTTAAGTACTGAAATCGCTGCCTTTTGCAGCTCAAGAGTTTCCTGCTTGGCATCGAAATCCTCCCTTTCGATCAGCCGCAACGAGGCAATCACATCGTCCTGCAGCGACTCAAGTATCGTGTCGTCCAATTTCTCTAGCGCATCCCGCCGTTCACAAATCTTATATACCTTGCCTATAACTCCATATATCTTGATCCGCTGATCGGAGCTCACATCTTCGACTTGTTGCAGCTTAAGCTGAAAGCTACTGAGAATCTTATCCGCTGCATAGGGTGCATCGCCCGCGACACAAACCAAGGCTATGCCGGTGGCTGGACGGAAAAGGCGCTGGTTGACGTCGCTCAGATGAGGCAGAATGACGCCCAGGATTGAGCTCTGGTAGCTGTGGCTTATATCGGGCAAATGGGATGCCCGCTCTAGAAGTTCGGACAAGGCTATCAGGGCAGCCTTCAGGATCTCCTCGTTGTCGTTTCCGGGAAACGTCTCCGCCTTTAGCGCCTGCCAGATCTGGTCGAAGTGCGGCTCCAAAATGGATGGAGGAAACTTCACAGCAGCTTGGTGCTACATAAAAAGAGACCTTCGTTATTTTAGGATCTGATTTCTGTGATTACAACGTTCTTGCCAGCAACATTATTGAATCCAGCTTGGCCACCAGCAGTTCGCTCTCCAACTTCTCCACGGCCAGCACCACCGCTGCCTCGGCGAACTCATTATTCGCCACCAGGCAATTGATCAACTTCGAAGCCAATTCATCTCGCGTTATGGCTGTCGGATCCTGTTTGCTTGGATTGAAATCGATGGGAAAGTAGCACGCGAAGATCTCAAACATCTCCTCGGCCAAATGCAGCAACGGATATGTGGACAGGAACTCTGGCATGAAGCTGAATATTATGTCCAGGTTACGAGGGTCTCGCTCACCGTCAATAGAGTTGATCAGGCCATAGACAAAGTCACCGGCCATCGACAGCAGCTCTGGTAAGAAGAAATTATTACTATCTTAGGGTTTTTAATTCTAATTTGTATATAATTTATAACCCTTTTGTTGGCCAGTGTTCTGGTTTTTTAATTGATAGACAGAAGCTAACCTGTTTTGAAGTTGAGCGTCAGGTACTTGAAGAAATTGAACAGCTTGGCGCGGTCGCCACGCGTCTGCGACTGGCAGGTGGTGTGCTCGAAAAAGGCCTGTAGGATCAGGGGAACATAAGAAGGCGGCAGAGCCTTCATGTGAACCAAAGCATCTATACCGTCGATGATGGCCGGCATTACGTTATGGTGATCGCGCAACCGGTCTATATAGAAGGTGCTAAGGAACTCCAGCTGCCGCGCCTCAAGCAGGTCCTCCGGCAGGGCGACGAGCACGGCGGACAACATATTTGTACCCGCCACCCGCTGTTCCATGTCCGGCGACGACAGGGCGAAGCCCAGCTCCTCGACCAGCACGGATATGTCGTACACCTTGGCCGCCAGATCTGGAGAAAACAATGGAATGTTAGCAGCCGTGATTTGTTAGGATGCGGGGGACAGAAACTTGCCTTTGGATATCTGGACGGAAGCCTTCAGGAGCTTCTCGTCGCTCTTCAGAGCCTTCTCGAGGGTGGCACGCGTGGGCGTTGTCATTTTGGTCACCGTCGCTGGCGTGTTGTCTAAATTTAATTAATGTTTTAATGCACGTTAAGCCGAAATGTTAAGAACCGATATCGATGACTGGCCGTTCGGCCTTATCTATAGCGTAGAGTTGCCAGATCGGCCAATCAATGGCCTTTGTATTTATAAATTCGAATGCAGTTGTGCTGCCAGCTAGTCATTAAATCTAAATGACAGTGGAAATGGCATACATTTTGTAATACCTTGCAGGGTATTATAATTTTTGCATCGCAGTGAAGGAGACATTTCCGACCCTATAAAGTATTCTTGATCAGCATCAACACTCGAATCGATCTAGCCATGACCGTCTGTCCGTTTCTACGCAAACTAGTTCCTCAGATTTGAAGCCTATATGAAACTTTGAAGATAGTCTATATGCTGTCACTACTATATAACACTTTTAAACATATTTTCATAAAATTTGAGATATGGCCATTTTGTTAAATGAAGAAGAAGATACAAAATCTAAAACTGTAAATGTAGTTTAATAGGTAAATATAAAGCCTAATTTCTTTTTATATATAAATGCTTTATATAATTCCTGTTAGTTTTTTTTTTTTTATTTGAATAAATTAGGTTAATTCATAATGATCCAATTGTAATCTAATTTTTTCTTTTTTTTATGGATTCTAATTCGTGTATTTGTCTTGACAAAAAATATCAAATAAAAATATCGCTATTTCGATATTTGGGCAAACAAAAATCGTAATATAAATATATCATCCATAGAAAAAATATCGATATGTTGATATATTTATTACAAACAGCAGTTTTTTTTAGCTTGCGCAGCGCCTAAAACTTTAAAGTAAATAAGTTTCGCATTAACTTTGAGCTTCGAACGCCGCGTAACAAAGATAGTACACTAATGTCCATAACCGTAAGTTAATCGCCAGGATAAGTGCTGAATTTATCGTAGCATTGTTAGCTGCAACAAATGACTGCGTTGTTGTTGTTGTCGTTCTTCAGCAGACGCCCCCACGTAGCTTCAAAAGAAATGGAATGAAAATGATTTAAAAGTGAAGCTTCCAAAGACTTGCAAATAACTCGAAATCCATTTAAATCGCATTATTATTCCCCCAGTGTTTGTGTGTGTTCTGTGCTGAAACCTGAGCTCTACATGTGTGTGTTTGCTTGAGTGTGTGCAAGCGGTAATTTTGTTCGTCTTTTTTATTTTTTTGCATACGACGATTCGAGTTGAAAGAATTGTTGAAAGCCAACAAGGTCAGCCGAGCGCCTTATTTGGACGACTGCTTGTCTGCGAGCTTCCAATGCGGGCTCATAATAATTTTATTACATTTTCCAATCGGCATTTTGGCCCACGGTCCGCGCCTTGAATGTGATGTGGGAAATGGGAACTCGTTGCGTTTAAAGTTGGTGTGTGTGCTTTATAATTAGCACCGCACATCGGTCGTTGCCACTGCTATCTTCTATTATTTGCAATTGTCGCCTTATTTTCCGCTTTTATTGCTTCGTCCGAGGCTCACTTTCCATTTTTACCTGCAAGGCGCACTCTCTTTGCGAGAGAATGCCTTGTGTGAGTGAGTGAGTGACGCAGTCGCTTCCGTTCTATTGTTCCCGTCCCACTTGCCGCACAAACACACTCACACTTAGCGACAAACGAACAGAGAAACTTACGCACTTCGAACGCTTAAATTGGAACTAATCTTTGTTTCGTTTTTGGTTACAATCACAACAACCTGTTCCGATCTGCGATCTGCGTGCTCCGATCTATGATCCGATTCTCCTCATCGATCAGTTACTGCGAGGTGGCAAGCAAAAGACAACCACTTGCGTAGGAATGACCGTAATGGCCAAGACTACGATCGAAGAAATATGCGAGAATGCCAAATTAGCGAGGGACATGGCTCTGACGGGCAACTACGACTCCGCATGCATCTACTACGAGGGCCTCCAAGGCCTGCTTGCCCGCCAGCTCAAGGCCACCGCGGATCCGCTGCGCAAAGGCAAGTGGAACATGGTAAGAGAATCCCCCTACTTTAATCCTTATGTCTAGTATTAACCCATGTATTTGCTCCTTTCCAGATCAACCAGCAGATCAGTCAAGAGCACGCCAAGATCAAGGCCATCCAACGGACTCTGCAGGACATCTCACTCGACCTGCAGACCACCAAGTTCGCCCACAAGCTGCGACACCAGCTCAACGAGGAGAGCACCACCAGCAAAGATCCCTCCTCATGGTTTAAGCCAGACCCCGATATATGGACGCCACCGCCAAAGGATCCCGATGTATGGGGTCCACCGAAACCACCAGCACCCGCCGCCGCCACCACACAAGCCGTGGGCCGAAGAGCAGCACCGAACAATCGCCGCACCACAACGGCAGCGCAGAGCAGCCGACCCAACAGCACAATCCCACAGAGCACGTCCCGGAATGGTGTCTCCGCGAGCCGGAACTCACGCCACTCAACGGCAACAGCAACTGCACCATCCACTGGAGCACGCTCGATTAACGGACGGGCTGGCGGACGCAAGCTATCCACATCGAACAACAACAACAACGAAGCCAAGGACGAAGAAGTCAACGCAGCCGGCAGTAATGGAGGTGGTGCCGGCGTCGAGGGCGAAAACGGGGATCAGCAGGCCGGAGGCCAGGAAGAAGAACGCAAGTTTCAGCCCAACAATCACATCGAAGCTGAGCTTGTCGACATTTTAGGTAAGTGACCCTAACAATCAAGAGTTTTTAGACAAAATTATAATAATTTAGGTAATCAAGACGTTTCCATAATTTATTCTTAAATTTATTGTTCTATACATATTAATTTAAAATATATAATTTTCATTTTTGATTTATTATATATTTGTACAAAGCTAACAGATTATTTTTTATTATTTCCAGAACGTGATATTTTGCAAAAGGATCCCAAAGTACGATGGAGCGATATTGCCGACCTCCATGACGCTAAGCGGCTGCTGGAAGAGGCCGTTGTGCTGCCCATGCTCATGCCGGACTACTTTAAGGTGAGTGAGTGGCCGGCCGTCACAGTTGTCGGCGTGAATCACGCATGCATCATAGGGCTTATCTACGCTTGGTGTTAGGTCAACAAACGATGTCTGTTTGCTTAGGCCCACAGCTATATACATATAATAGCAATCAACTGTTTAACTAACCCAGCAAAATGCCATAATTCAAAAGTGTGTAGAACTTTTGTATAACTAGTTTTCTGTAAACTTAATTATACTTCGAAAATTCATCTGTAATTATTGCATATACTGACGTGGAAGGTATCATGTTGCAAAAATATTCGAAGAGTTTTTCAAAATTTTAAATATTTTTCTGACCTGAAGAAAATACTCTGAAAGTTAGTTGATTATGAATCCATTTCTATGTTAGCTTTATCTTATCTGCTAGTCTTAGAATTTCTACTGCGATCTATAATAAACTGTCACAAACATTTTATGTATACAACTATGTATGTATGTATATATTTGAATTGATTGATTATGCTTCTTGTCACAGACGAAGGAAAGCGCATTTAATGTTTCTTTTTTATAAATTATTTAATAATATTAATATTTAAATACGAGTGATATACGGTTTCTTATTAATTAACCCCTGTGGTTGCGACTCATAGCTGTGAGCTGTGCCAGATACGTTAATAATAATATAATTGGTTAATTGCTCCACCTAACTGAAAGCTCATAAAAATAACTTTCCTTTTTTATTCATCTTTATCAATACAGGGTATTCGGCGACCCTGGAAGGGTGTGTTAATGGTGGGCCCTCCTGGCACCGGCAAAACCATGCTTGCCAAGGCGGTGGCCACCGAATGTGGAACGACCTTCTTCAATGTGAGCTCAGCCACACTGACCTCCAAATACCGGGGTGAATCGGAAAAAATGGTGCGTCTGCTCTTCGAAATGGCGCGATTCTATGCGCCTAGCACAATCTTCATCGACGAGATCGACTCCCTGTGCTCGCGACGTGGATCGGAGTCGGAGCATGAGGCCTCTCGCCGCGTGAAGTCAGAGCTATTGGTCCAGATGGACGGCGTGGGCGATGGCGAGGAGCAGGCTAAAGTGGTAATGGTGCTGGCCGCCACCAACTTCCCCTGGGACATCGATGAGGCACTGCGTCGCCGATTGGAGAAGCGCATTTATATTCCGCTACCGTCGGACGAAGGGCGCGAGGCGCTGCTTAAAATCAATCTACGCGAAGTAAAAGTAGATGAGAGTGTTGATCTCACCTATGTAGCCAACGAGCTGAAGGGCTATTCTGGAGCGGACATCACCAATGTGTGCAGGTGGGTGGTTCATTATTCGTAAAGAAAATCAAGTTTGTCACTAACGTTAAGCAATTACTTTTTTTTCTATAGAGAGGCCAGCATGATGTCCATGCGGCGGAAGATCGCTGGCCTTACCCCCGAGCAGATTCGACAACTGGCCACCGAGGAGGTGGACCTGCCCGTCTCCAACAAGGATTTCAACGAGGCCATGAGTCGCTGCAACAAGAGCGTGTCCCGGGCGGACCTGGATAAGTACGAGAAGTGGATGAAGGAGTTTGGATCCTCATGATGCCACTGCGCCCGCAAGTCTGGCTAGCAATAGTAGGAATATATATTTTTGAATACCCTTAAATACGCGTTTAAGTCTCTAGGCTTTTAAAGTGAAAACCGTAACCGATCTAAACTGGCCGGAAGAAGAGTTGAACATATTTTATATATAACATTTTGCATATACACACGGTACAATCTATATATTTACATATATAAATTGGGGCGCGGACGCCTTGGAATAATAAAAGACTAACCGTTCTCTAAGAGGAAAAACAAATGCGAAACTGAAATTGATTCGAAGTCGAGACACTCCACGAAGCACAATCCTTCCTTCCAACTAATCGTTAACCTACAATCGCACCCTATAAGCAATAAGGAATCGCTTTAAATGCCGCCAAGCCTTGGCCATGGCCCCACATACCCACGATACACACGCACTCCACATCAATTCATTTTATGCAAATACATTTGTATTTTTAACCAGCACTTTTCACTGTCTTATAATAAGGTTAATTTTCGCTTAATTTATAGACACACATTATATATCATAGTTTAATGCAGGCAAAGAGATGAAGGGCAACGCAAATGTTAATTTTAATACAATGCAGAATGTTCCATCCGATTTGCAATAAACCCATTGTCTTCAGTAGGAGAACCTGAAGCAATATGTACTTAAAGTGAGGATTCTGAAATTTTAAACAATAAACACAGTTTTTAACTCGATTTGGACATTGATTTTGATTTAGCGGGTGCATTCAGCGGGAGGGAACCCCTAATTTGCCTTTGTAAATACAGGGATTATTAAAGAATGTATGAATACGACTTCTAATATATTGAGTGATTCATTTATTATATTTATGTACATATGTACGTAACTTCGTGGTGAACGGGTGAAATTCTGAATTCACCCCTTTAGATATAATTTGATTATGACGTAATTGTCTACTTTGAATTTGACAATAAATTTCCTAAATTATATCACAAAAAAGAAAAAAACCTAATAGATAGATTGCTTACATAAGCTTAGAGAAATCATGGTCTTTATTATTTATTTATTTTACTTTAAGTCTCCGAAATAAAATCTTTTTCAACGATTTGACCATGTCATGAAAAGAGAATTCAAAAAGAGTTTAAGAAATAATGCTTAGAAACGAACAAACGCATGTGGCTATATCGCGTAATACAAATTATATATATATATGTATACCCTTTTGAAAGGGTAGAACAATAGGTTATCCCATGATTACGAATAATTTTCTTTAAGGATTTTTATTTTTATTTGAGTTTATTTATATACTTTACAAGTAGACAACTTTATTATTTATTTATTTTACTTTAAGTCTCCGAGATAAAATCTTGTTCCAGGATTTGTCAATAACTGTGTAATTTGACCCTAAGATGGCATTCAAATAAATACGGGAATCCCCCAATACACATACATATACATATATGTATTGTACATACATATGTATGTACATGTATGTGCTGAATACACCCATTGTTATATTACTCGCCTGCAGCAGGTCCGAACACCAGGGCAGTTACTACAATCTACATCTCAGTAGGGTCTGGAGGGTGGCGGCATGGGCATCAACGGACCCATCATGGGGTACGGAGCGGAGCCACCCGCAGAGGGATAGAACGCACCGGAAGCCACGTTTCCGTAGGCTGGCAGTGACGCAGCTGATGGCGGGCCCTGTCGCTGCTTCCGCATAAGGTCCTGCATCTTCTCGGCCTTCAGGCGTCGTAGGTGCATTGTGCGACGGATGGCGAGGAACTCCTCCAGGAATGTTTCCACCCCGAGATCGCTGTCGTTGAACTTCTTGACCATCTCCTCGGTCTGCTCCTCGCTCTCGGAAGCGGCGGTTTGCAGTAGTGCCAGCGCCGTATCGGGACCCACTCCGCCCGTCTTCTCCTTGAGCTGAGACAATTTCTCCTGGACAGACGAGACCATGGTGCGTCCCTCCTCCGAAATTTCGACCAGACGGCCTCGGAGCTCGATGATCTGCGGCTCCTTTTCAATATTACGCTCTGCCCTACTCCGATTGTCCTCGAAAACGCTGGTCTTTTGTGTTCGCAGCACCTGCAAAACTTCGTCCACTTTTTCGTCTAGCTTGGTGTCGTCGTTCAGCAGCTCCTTTAGCTCATCGGAGCCAAGAGGCGCTATGGTAGCCTGCAGTTGGTTCAGGTATTCCTGATACATTATCGTTTCGTGAATTTACTCAACTTTAAAATATTATAATTTTGCGACTTGGATATTTCAATGACTATTATTTTAGTAGAGCTGGGAAAACCCCAAATTACTATCGATTGTTCCGATTACTTATTGCGTTATCTATCATCGATGAGAACTGTCATCCATAGAAAATGTTCCGTTCTCACAATTGTTAAAACCTGAAATAATTATTTTTTAAAATACCTACATTTTATTAATTTATTCAAAAATTGTTCATTTTTGTTATTTTAACTTATAATTTTATATTTTTTATATATTTATATATATTGTATGTATTTACTTTTCTAACTTTCTGTAGGTCCCACCAACCGTAAATGTCCAGGAAAAATAAGATACTTGAGATAACTTAAATTTGGACACAAATTTTTTAATTGCAACAAGAATGTGCATGGAAATCACTTGATAAGAAGACTGAAGGTCTGGTTGGGCGCGTATATTTGCAGAGGATTGGCCGCATATATGGTCACAGGAAGATTCCACACCATTGTCTCCACGGGCAATTCGGATGGGGCCTTCAGCTCGCCGGATTCCGGATTGGGGATCCCAAAGTCCATCAACGTTGTGGTGACGAACTCAAAGTGCAATCGCCACCGCACATCAACGAGATCCGTGCGGAAGGTGGGTGTAACGTGCAGTGGGATGGGCACCACTACCTGAGTTTGAAGCGTGGCATAGCACACTTGGTGACTTGTTGAGATGGTCATCAGTTTACCTGTTGGCGCCGACGTCTCTTTATCCCGTGCGCTACCCGATGTGGCCGACTTATGCAGATTATCGGCTGCCACTCCGCTAGCTATGCTCGCTATGTCAAACGAGTTAATCGAGGAGACATCGTCCCCGACAGAGGATTGGGATTGCAGCTGGTGGCTCTGACTTTGAACAGGCTGCGGGCGGAGGATAAGTTCCTGCTGCTGTAGCTTGACGGAGAACTGGACGCAGCGCACCTGGCACTGACTAAAGTCCAGGCTGCCCACAATGTCCTCTCCCAGTTTGTATGCTTGCTTGAATAAGCAGAAACGGCCAACGAATCCACGCTTGTTGGAAATGCGATAGAATTTGGGCGCCCGACGTGCAGTTACATTCTAAAATGATTAAAATAATCAGAGTTCAAGCGTGGAAACCAAACAATTCACTTACCTTAAGATGGTGCCAGGAGATCTCCAGCTCACTGATTTCTCGTTTCTCCAGAAAGGGATTTGTGGGCGCCAGCTCTTCATTAGTTTCAACCGTCACGGGCAGCTCATCTGGCCGGGCGATAACCGGAATCGGCAGGACTCGTATGGGCACAGTCAAAGTCTGCACCTTGGATTTTACACGCTGCGTAGCTATGGTAATCTTGTAGAAATAGCGAATATCGTGCCCTCTGTAAGTGGGTGGACCATCGCGAGGCACAAATTCGTTGAAGAAGTCTAAAATTCTGCTTTTGAAACGAACAATCCTGAATATGAAACGTATGCTACTCACAAATCTTGGTCTCACCGGGCTGCAGGCGTAGATCGCAAAACAGGATCTTTGGTTTGGTGGCCACTATAGCTTCCCCCGGCGCCTGGGTTACCGCATCCAAGGCGGTGCGCCCGATCATCTCCGTAAGTTCGGCGGTTCTGTCCGTTGACGAGTTGGTGTAGCTCGTTTTCCGGTAACAATGCAGCTGCGCCGAGGCCCACGCCAGATTTTCTTGGCTATTCGATGAGAATGTTTTTAGTAATTGACCAATTAACAAATTTGTTTTGATTACCTTGCTTCGTTGGCATTTCGGTGTTTTGTTGATTCCTGATCATCCGCAAATACCTTGTGAGTGAACTCGATCAGGCATTCAACTCTCTCTCCGGTTGCATAAATGGCCGAGTCGGCACGCAGCAATTTGGCTTTGATTTCAATCATTTATTTATTTATAAGTGAAGAGCAATTCCATCGATTTCCATAACACTTGACTGTGCTACCGACTGTTCGATTTCCTCATCCGTAGAATATCGAATACTCGATTATAAGGGCCGTAACCGATAAGTGTGACATGCCAAGTATCCGACAGTTTAAAAATATTTTTGAGCTTCATATTCGGCGTAACAGGTTGTTGGAGATCTGATAGGAGCTTGAAAGAAAATTAAAATCAAAAAATATATTGACACAAGTCAACATTTTGATTGTTTTTTTTAATGCCGAAATATGAAAACCAAACTAAAAGCGATTTTAATTGCAATTCATTAAATGGAAAAGCGACATTAAAGAAAAATTTGAATAAGCACGTAAAAGATTAATAAAGGTCAAATTTTTAACAGGAAATATATATTTAAAAATGTTTAAGACTAAATACATTTTATATTTAGATATATAGATAGATAGAAAAAGCGTGACATTCTTTGTTGACACATCATCTTTCTTTACTCTATAGACTTTATTAGGGTTATCAACGATAATGCAGTCCTACAAATCTGAAAATAAAAAATCTTTATAAATTAAATATATATATTTATGTTGCTGGCATTACTGCAACAAAATTAGCCAAAGAGGCATCATAGAATCCGGCTCTAATTAGCACTTCCCGCTGTGAGCGCATTATGATCATGGATAATGATCTTCGGAACTTCGGAGAAGCCAAATACCAGTTTGAGAGCCTGACAGCCACATCAACCTGCAAACTCTATTAAAAACTAAGTATAATATTGCCATTTGTGCTTTAAATTTCACAAACCTACCTCAACTTTTATTATTTCACCACCGTAACAATAAATAAATAATTGCAACATGATGGAAGCGAAAAAGGAGGCGTACAACAACATATCCATAACTGAGTCCATGTTCTGAAAATGTATGTAATAAATATGTGTATATATCCACCAGGATATTAACAAACCGTGACGAGTTGATATATTATCACCCCCACCTGCAAGGATGTTATGACAAACTGTCCAAGTACTGTGGGCAAGTAAATCGAGCGCAATTTCCTAGACAGGGAGAGCAGTTCTTCGTGATAATCTACCACTGATTTCAGACCTGCCTGAATATCAGTTTCGGACAAGGCCAAGTTGAAGTGCTCGATTTCCTGCTGCAAGGTTTGAAAGTGTCCTCGTAGATTAATGGCGAAGGAAATGAACAGACCGTCGACAGCCGATGCGTAGGCCACAACGACGACAGTAACGAGCACGGTATATAGAAACCCAAATTCATAGCCGGGACTGTCGACATCGTTGAAGGGGAATCTGCAAGTAGGAAATCCGAAAAAATCGTACCCTAATCAGGGGACCGGTGTAGCTTACTTCATGGGCATGGGAAGCTCCCTGATATAAGTTGTTCCTCGCCAGCTGCTAGCCACAATTTTTACTATGGGTCCCAGCATAAAATATACTCCCGTTAGACCACAGGATATGCAATATGCTTTTCCCAATACAGAAGCCAGTTTGTTGGCATCTTCCACATAGCTGTATCCATCTCCTTCAACTGCTCTCTGTCGTGCTGTTAAAATGTTATATTAGATTCAGAATATGCCTACATTATCAGAACATATGTTACATATCCGATGCATTTCTCTGAAGCGGTGAACCATTTCCCAAAAGTTATTCTTAAACACCAGAAATGTTGTAATCTTAATGACTGTTAGCAGGTTGGTGAACACGACACTCAAGCAGGCGGTGATTTCCTCCATATCATTTCGCTTATAAAAGATATAGGAGATAAGAGGATACTGCGCCGATATAACGAATAACAATGAGATAACGTGATTCAATCTCAGAGACCTCTTTTCGGTACTATCAATACCGGGGGGACTGTGCCCCATAGCTCGGAGGCAGTTTTCTTGCAGTTGAAAAAGCCGACCCATGCCTTTGACTTCACTGTTTGTGGTATCACAGAGGAACCCTCGGAGTGTCTTTTATAGAAGCTTTTTGAATGTTCTAATTATCCTATTGATTAATTAATTATTTGTTTTGCCAACGTCCCTTGACAAATTGCCTAATAATTACTGTGCTGTTTAGAAAGTTCTGACATGATAATTGAGGCATTATTTATTTTAATTGATAATTGTTATTACCCTAATTTACATTTCATGAAAACTGCATTTATGCCTACAAATTATAACTGGGGCTGCCTTTATGAACCACTTGAACTTTTGGTTTTATTTTTTGATTCATTGAGCTCCTAAGTTTATAGGATTTACCACTATCGTAGGACTCCATGGATTTTTAAAATCTATTTAATTGCTTACGACATTAACTCTTTTGAATAATTAGAAATAACTTGTTTTATTTGAAAGACCAGAAGTATCTGAAAAACATTTTTGACAGTGGTAAAGACAGTGCTATTTTTATGAAAGCAGCTGTATTTTATTATTTTTACAGGGTCGTTGTCAAGTTAATCGTTTTAAGACCAAGTGCATCGCACCATTTTGTTATCTGTAATTTGAATGCAATATAAAATCAATTTTTGAAAAAAAAAATCTAATATTAATAAAAAATAAAGCTAAAGGTCGAGAAGGCTTTAATCGCTGACGGCATACGTACACATATGTATATGTACTCAATGCAATCTGATAAAGCCGTTCCGGCTCCTATAAATAAGCAGGCTAGCTCGTCCAGAGTCAACAATTAAGGCTTAACCAGCGCAGAAGTATTAGTTTAAAATGAGCAACAGTAAGTCTCCAAATATAAGTTAAATAAATAATTAATTAATTCCTTTACTGACATATTCGCAGAATTTACTCTGGCATTGTTGCAGCTGCCCGTGGGCAGGGATGTGTCCGTAAACGTTATGCGGGCTGTTCAGGGAGTTAAGAAGCTGAAAGCGGATAACCCGAAGCTGCAGCTGGCTATCCTGCCGGAAAGCTTTAACGCCCCCTATTCACAAGAGGACTTTCCAAAATTCGCCGAGCTCGTTCCCGCAGGTCCTACGTGCCAGACACTATCTAAGCTGGCCCGTGAACTGAAGATCCATATAATAGGAGGCAGCATTGTGGAGCGCGAGGGAGATAAGCTGTATAACACCTGCACCGTGTGGGGGACCGACGGAAGTCTTATTGGAAGGCATCGAAAGGTAAGATGAAGGTCCCTGTTGCTGATATTTTATAATCCTAATCATTGCAGCTGCATCTCTTCACCATGAGCATTGACCCTGAAAATTCTGGTGGAGTGCAGTTCGATGAAGCGGCAGTGCTGACACCAGGCTCAGAGGTGACAGTTGTCCAGATTGGACAGCAGAAGATTGGCATTGGCATCTGTCATGACAAGCGATTCGATGAGCTGGCGCGCATCTACCGGAATATGGGTGAGCAACTAACTTGTCTATTGATAGTTATTTTGTAATAAATTAATTTACTTCTAACAGGGTGCTCCATGCTGGTTTACCCCTCCGCCTTCTGCATTTGCCAGGGACCCATGCACTGGGAGCTCTTGCAACGCGCTCGCGCCACTGACAACCAGCTCTTTGTGGTCACTTGCTCACCCGCCAGGGACAACATGTCGGGCTATGTGGCATATGGACACTCGATGATTGTTAATCCCTGGGCCCAGGTGCAGCGTGAGGCAGGCGAGGGATGCGAGTTCATTGTTGAGGAGATTGGTAAGTTATTCACTCTTCACTTTGCAGTTGCAATTATTCCGTTAACTACGCTGCTTCTCCTCGCACAGATTTCGATATGGTCGAACAAGTACGCCGGCAAATACCCATCTACAAGCAGAGGCGCACCGATGTCTACTCTAAGGTCAGGTCTGATTTGTAAAGCTGGGAGGAGGGGCGTTGAAGAAACCCTCGTATCAAGCGAATAAAGCATTATTAAGAACAGCGGGAGAGAAATTTACTGATACTGCTTGACATGCTTATCGCAAAGGAAATATACACACAAGCAAAGCATAGTCGCCCCTCGAGAGAATGAGCTTGAGTTGAGCAATGGCAACGGATGTCGATAGGGCTGGAGGAGCCAGAGCTCGGCTCTCAGTGTGGCAGAGCAAGCCTAACAAATGGCAGGCACAAATCTCGCGCTGGGCGCATCGCTTGTCCTGATTCTCTGCATGTGGGCTGGTGGAGCGCAGGGTCAGGTTGCATTCGTACGAAACCTCTCGGAGCTGCGGATCAAGGAGCTGGAGAGCCTGGCAGTCCGATTGCAGCAGACCATCAACCACGAGAAGTATGCCTGCGATAGTTACTTTGACTATGTCTGCAGTAGCAATCGGACGCTCTTCTCGATCATGGGTAGGCTTATACGACGCGGTTTCCATAGGAACACTAACTAAAGTTAATAATCGCTCGCAGGCCACATGCCAAAGCTGAGCGAACTCATCCAACTCTTGACCGAGCTTTCGAACGACCCAGAGCAGTTCCAGGCAAAACAAAAGCTATTGGACTTCTTCATCTCCTGCAACACAAAGCATGGCGTGGAGGATTGCTATCGGGAGACCTTCGAGTACTTCAAGCCCCTTTTCGGTTACATAATAACCAAATACATGCTGGTGGCCGGTTCCCACGAGCTTACCGATTTCCTGTACATTCTGGACAACTTTGTTCTCAAGACAAAGGGGGAATTCGGCTCTCATCCCATATACAGCAAGCTGACCACGTACAAGGAGAAGTTCAGAACGCCGCGCATATACTTTCACTCCGCTGACCTTAACCGTGAGTACCAGGATTTGCAGATCTACCGGGAGAGCTATGAGCACAACGTCAGAAACCTAGAGCTTCACCGGAAGCGGAATTCCACCTACGAGCTGGGCGTTCAGCGTACCATGCTGGACTGGAGCCTGTACCTCTTCCAAAGTCAGAACAAGCCCATGTCCTACTACTACTCCACATTCGCCGTGCACCTGTATATGACGCTCTACAACAGTACGGAGCGTCAGAGGGACTTTACGCGTTTCCGGGAGGAAGTCGAGTGTCTGAAGCTGCCGCAATTCGTCAACGTTCTGGATGAGGCCCGAATGCTGGCCGTGATATACCTCAAGAGCTTTCGGGCAGTGTGGGAAGACTATAGGACCTGGATTGCCGTAAAGTCGCAGAACCAAGAAATATACGACCAGGAGGACGGTATACTACACAAATATCATCTGAACAATAAGCGTATCTTCTTCACGCTTTACGCCCAGAACTTCTGTGAGTTCGGCAAGGATCTGGCCGAGCACGTATTCTACCTAGGTCTCAAACAGAATCCTGACTTTATGAACATTTACTCGTGTGGCTTTCAGACGGAGAACTCTATAAGGTGTATTTAAAAATGGAAAACTGTATTGCACAACTAATTTAAGGATTCACAATAATCAATCTATAATAAAAGCACAGTAACCCACTCCCTAAAGCATTTCGTTTGGTTCATTAATGCCATTATTTGACGATTAATACTTACAAGTTTTATTGCTGAACTTCAGCTTTAGCACCCCTCTTTCTGAGGTCAGACTTTTACTTAGCCTACATTTGAGCACATTTTCAAAATATTCCGCTACCTTCTGCCTTCGATAAAGCTTCGCCAATTCACTGCAAGATTTTCCAACACCATCCAGAGCCGTCAGGTCTGCGCCGTGGGTTACCAAGACTTTGATAATCTCCAAGTTTGAGTCCATAACCACTGAAAGCGAATACATAACTTTAGCTTTAAATAGATCCTGGCTTATTGCTCCGAGAGTCTTACCTCCGTGCATAAGAACAGTCCAGCCACAGGCGTCTCTGGCTTCCAGATTGGCTCCGGACTCCAGGGCAAACTTCACCATTTCCAGCTGATTAGCATCGACGGCACAGTGCGTGGGTGTCATGCCATTGCAGTCCGTCGCCTCCAGATGAGCCTTCTTATTCAGCAGGATGCGCGCTGATGGCAGGTGACCAAAGTAGAAAGCCAGCTAAGTATACATATATAAATATATTAAATATACTAAGCAATGGTCGATCTTACTCACATGTAATGGTGTCCGTCCACTGCCAGAATTGCCCAGGTGAACGCTGCAGCCAGCCGATAGCAAGATGTCTATAATGCACATCTCACCCTGAATAATCGCATTTGCAAGTGGCAGGTGTCCATTGGGATCTGGGTATTCTATAAGGCTCGGTCGGCGGCGCAGCATACGTTTTACCAAAAATTGCTGACCCTTTTTAATGGCTCGGTTAAGGCAATTGGTTGTTGGCAGTGCAGCCTCCGTGCAAGCCTAGAAATGTAAAAAAAAATGTCTTTAAGATTATTTCAGTTGTACATCTTTTAATTTACTTACAATTATTTCTGGCGATATGGCCATAGCCACGTAACGAGTACCATTTTCGGCAATCTGAAGCGCTTTAATACGCAGCCGATATCCAAAGTTCTCTTCCAGGTTGGTGACATCTACGG